>CM024585.1:13095424-13226904 GCA_014182565.1 Eucalyptus marginata
GATTGTTTCACACTTGAGAAAGTTGCCCTTATAGTAGTAATTTTATCGTGTTTTTTCCCTTTGACAAAGCTTCACATTGCCAAAGTGCAGCCCGACTTTGATTTTTTTTTCGATGACCCTCATAATGTCCAAATAGATGCTGATGCCCCAGCAGCAAAACCTTTTGTTGAGTTCCTCAATGATATCATGGTCTGCCATTAGTTATCTCCTTGGGCATCTATTGCCACAAAAAGATAACCTTGTGAAAGCCTCTTGTCCATGCAATATTTGCAATGAATCTGATGGCATGGATGACCTAAACACCGATATAATGTGTATTATAACTATAAATACACAACATGATTTTTTCTGTTTCATTAGAAATTTTGTGTAATTGCATCCCTTGCTTTACTGGAGTCTTGCCTTTCAATATATAAAAAGAGTTGATGATATAGACCCGTCTTTTTAATTTCATTGTCATAGGCTGTGCCAAGGGTATTTACTTCTCCAATATTTTTTACGTTTTTAGATAGATTTGAGATGCACTTCGCAAACAAAACTTGTAAAGAACGAGCATTTTATCAGGTTGAGGGTTGTTCCACTTTTTTTCTTTTTTTTTTTTTTTTTTTTGCAGGAACCTCACTCATAACTTGGTTTTTGCAGGAAAGATGCAAAAGCCATTGCCGGATCTTCCGAAGGAATATGATTTACCAATAGGGATCTTCCCTCGTGATGCTACCAATTATGAGTTCGATGAGGAGACCGGAAAGCTCACTGTCTTCATTCCATCAGTTTGTGAAGTAGGCTACAGAGACTCCTCTGTTTTACGTTTTCCCACCACGGTGACCGGCATTTTGACTAAAGGAAGCTGGCGGACGTAGAAGGGATGAAGACGAATGTGATGATTTAAAGTGAAGGTGACGTCAAATTTCTTCTGAAGCATCGAAGCTTCACTTCACTGCCGGTTTGAAGAAAACGAGAAGCAGAGAAGCTTATGAAGTTATTAGGGCTGGGTTTACAGTAGATAAGTTTTTGAGGTCTTCTGCGTTTGTGTTGAAGATCTTGGCGACTCGGTCTTGTATTATAGAGCTTTTGACATAACACGCCGTGCACTTTATGATTGCTCGATGTAAGCATTCGAATCGTTCCTCATAGTTAGAGTCAATAATATCTGTGTGATCTGGAAGTTGCTATAGCTTCTGGAGTCCACTTGCTGTTCAAATCAATAACCATGTGTAAATGTCAGAGTTAACTCGCTGTTGATAATAGCTTCTGATGCTATGCAACTCCAGAATGTTATAAAGCTGGTTTCTCTATAGATCTGGTTGGTCTTGCTAATGGGGTTTGTTGCCCCAGCAGTTGCAAGTCTCCAAGGAGCTTGCAAATGATGCAAGGAATGTAAAATCAACTAGCAAGTTAACCTCTATGAATCTGTGTGAGGATCCAATTAATCTAATACTATTATACCATGTTGATGCTCCATGACGGGCCCTATGGGAATAACATGTGGCCCATCTGTGGTTGCCACGTCACTTCCCTTTGCTTTTATTCTTTTGTTTCATCTTCATTTCCAAGAAATAACTTACTATCAATAAAGCCTTGAAAATAATCTTATTGGTTACCACCCCACCTCACATAATTACTAATTTTTAATTCTTTTTCTTCCGAAATTTATTCTCAATGAAATTATATTGATTGAAATAATAAAATATATAGATATCACTGAAACAATCCCCATGCATGAAAATTTTCGAAAGAACACATAGATATAAGTATCTTTCTTTCCTTTTATCATCTTATATTGAAATATCAAATCAAAACCCATGATAAAGAAACTTAATCAATTTGATATATTTAGTATTGTCGTGACCCAATCTTGCCGCCCTTGATTCCTCGTCATCATGAGGAGAGAAAATGGGGAAAGGTCGGGTTGAGGGGTACTTGATCACGAGAGTTCCCTCATAGCTCGCGTTCCAAAAGACTTCATCTCCTCACCTTTTGGATCAAGCCTCTCATGAATCCTCTTCACAAGATCGCGACTCTCCAAGCATTGCACGTGGCAGTGGAGTGTCATGATCCATACCCACACAGTGACACACCTTAGAAGAATGGGTCGGTGTGAATATCGGATTTAAGGGCCTTTACCATGGTAGCCCTCTCAACAGTACACATCGCCCATAAGGATGGCATCACTTAATCCTTTGGGGTACTCTGTCCTAAATCATGGTGAGTTTGATCGAAACTCGTACCCGCACGACGGGTTTATTCATATGATCTAGTTGTTTATGACAACCTAAAATAAGATGGAGTCGCCACTAGCCTCATTTTGGGGGTTGGCTAGAAAACCCAATTGAGGGTCGAGAGTGTTCCCTCGATTCCTATGCAACCAAATATTTAGGTTCGGGGATTTGGGTTACGCTAATATTTTTATTAGTGTCATTTCGGTACTTAAACAGTATGTCGTGTTTTCCTAACATGTCCATGTGTTTCTTTTTACATTTTCGGGATCATTAGTCCAAAACTAAGCGATCATGCATAGTTGGTCATTTTCATTCTATTCTATTTTTAGAAGAACAAGAAAAGAAAGCAATCAAATTAAAATTACGAGATAGTAAGTAAACAATTAAGGAAAACAATAAATTTATCATGCAATCCTAGAATATATAAAAGAGAAACACAATTGAAAAGATGAGAAAAGAGAAAACCTGGCGTTGGGTTTTATACAACAAACGAAACCCAAGACATATGACGGAGAAATGAATAGTACATGATAATGGTCGGAATGGACATTGACCTCCATCGTCCTCGCGCTTTCTCTATCTTCGGGGTCATAATCTAAATATAATCTAGGAAACTTATAACTAGGTGCATACAATGGAAAGAAACAAGCATACAGATTAAAACAATAAAAGACAAGACATTATGTCGAAATTAATCATTTAAAGGAAGTGCAATACGAAAGTCAAATTTTAGGGCCTCGAGGTCGGCCTTTATCTTTCAAGCGAGGGTCCCACTAAGACACCTACCCAATCCATTTTTTGTGACTTATAACAATTGTTGACCAATTGTATTCTTGTATGGCCAATAACGCTTATAAGTCTCATAATCAAGCGATCTATGTGATCCTAGGGTTTTCCCTCAATATCATGCATCGACCCTATCATTTATCTAAAAGTCACATGCATTGTAAAAATTTAAACATGTATGCAGGTCTTTTGAACTTTATTTCTCAATCAATCAAGCAAGAAAGCAAACCGTTGACAGGTCACTTATTACCAATGACATGCACCGATCACAAACATAGGCAATTTCTAGTGCATGATGGGATTATATGGATGAGGGGTACATGTGATATTTTAAAAACATATCTCGAAATCATTCATGAAAATTTTTTAGACAAAATGATGTCTCAGCTATGCAAGGCATTCAATTGCCAAGGCTAGCCCAAGGCTCGCATAAATGCACTCATAAGCATTGTAAGCATTTTGAATATAATTCAAACCGTGACTTTTACAATGTCAAAACAGGATTTTAAAAAGATTTGGAAATATTTAAGATTAAGGAATATCTAGGTTATGGAACACATTCAATTGCCAAGGCTAACCCAGGGCTCGCATAAATGCACTCACAAATGTCGCAAGCATTTTGAATATGGTCAAAACCACGATTTTTCTTTAAGTCAAATCAAGTTTTGGAGAAGAACTTTTTCATGAATTGTTTTTTAGAAATATCACATGTACCAAAGCATTTTTTGAAAGATGCAATTTGAAAAGGTAAATTATTTAACAACAGAGATCAAAGCATTTAGAACAATTTTCGTAAAGATGGCATGTCCTTATTTCATGCACAAACTAACTTAAAAGGTATAACTAAATAATCATAATCATGTTTATATTAAGAAATTTCAGAACAAACGTGTAAGGACAGTAAAATTGGGCAATACCTAATGATAATTTGACAATGAAAAATTTTTCTAACATGCATGACATGATGATAAACAACTTTCGTGAAGAAATTTTTCTTAAATAATCTATACATGATTTTACAAAAATCAAACAACAAGCAACAACTCATTAGAAATTTGTCAAAACAATAGAACATCTAGCTAATGTCACGAGAATTTGTCCTATCAAAACATGTCTAAAAATCATAAACTTTGTACACAATATAGCCAACATGATGATAAGAAATTTTTATTAAGATGCTAAGTTCAAATTCTAAATAGAAAAAATGAAACAAAAATATCAAAATCTGTCCAAACAGGGGTTAGAACAGGGGTCCGAATTTGATCTCTTGTCCAAATTGTAATCTAGATTTGAAAAAATGGAAAATAGTCCAAACGATGAATGATTGGCATGAAATTAGTGGTTTTAGAAACTTCTAAATGTGCCTTACGTTTTCCTAGAAGAGCTCGAGTCCAAACTAGGTCAATTTGGTATCCTAAGATCGAGATCTTTAAAAGTGTGTGAATCAGTAATTGAGAAAACAAAACATAAGCATTCAGTTGAAAACCTTAAAATCACTCAAAGAATATCCAAACGGATGAAAAAATCACACGGGACTTAGGATTGAATTCGACAGAAAGTTTGGATGGTCATCTTATCCTAAATCGGCATGCAAAATGTCATACAATTTAAACGATATTACGAGATGATTCATAATTCCTAATGGTATGCTTGAGAATCCTAAGTATGATGAACACTTTTTGTAAGACAAATTTGATGTGCAAGATGATACTCAAATGACATGATCTATACATGTATGCAAATCTTGTAACATGCAGGTCAATAATTAAGAATGCATGATCATAAGAATCGATCCCTAGATGACTAAAAAAATCATGGAAATGTGCACATATGACAATATTTCATTTCAGTATTAAGTTTACCGAACAAGCATGATTTCAGCCATTCTCAAGACATGCATAAATCCTACCAAAAATCCCAAATACAAAGCATATGATGATGAAGATTTCTCGTTAAGAGTTTGAAACTTGATTAAGATCATATGAATTGTGAAAAAAATGGCAAAACAGAAAAACTATATGTCTAATACATGTTGCTGTAGTACCTCTTACTCTAATACATACAATTGATTCACATTGTCAATGTAAAAACCTTACAAAGCATGCATCAATCGAACATATATATAATGTATTTCAACTCTCATGAAGGATTTGAGACCTAATAGGTGCATTTATGGACTCAACTTCATCAAAACAAATCTTGGACCAATGCAGGACAAACCGACTTATGTTCGAGATTTAGCGATTTCGACCTAGCTAAACATGTCTAAAAATTTTGAAAAAAAAAAATATAGGACGTGCACAACACCTGTATGAGAAAATTTCATGAAGGAAAGTTGTTCCAAAACTCATCAAAAAAATCAATAACAAAATAACAAAATCAAAGATCGATATGGAATAAATTGACCTAGGCTTAGATTTGAGTAGATCCACCTAGTTGAACACATCCAAAAATCATGAAACAATTATAGAAGATGTATGAGACACTTTGAAAGAAAACTCCTGCAGACAATTTTATCAGAAAATGATCATGAAATTCAATATAAAAATAACAAATCCAGAAGGCGGAACATAATCAGAACTGGAAAAGACCTAAACTATTGCAGAATCGTTAATCTTCGGAGGTGTTTTTCGAGGGTCAAACGATGCTCAATTGGGGCATACGACCTACTGTTTCGAAGCTCGTGACACATACATCAAACTTCTAATTCATAACTTTGCAAGATAACAACATTTAAAAGCTCAAAATCGGCCTAACAGAAACACGCTCATCCAAATTCGAAAATCACAGAACCACCAGGTCTAAATATAATCAACTCCAGATCATTTAAGCATTGATTCTAATTAGAATTGCAACGCATCCTAGCCCCAAACCTTCGTTGTCAATCATGTATTTCGACATGAGAAGTTATTGCCTCATCAGACACTATTAAAAGGAGTTTTATCATGCTTACCTCGATTAAACTAGTGAAGAATCGACTTTCGGAGTTGTCCACCTTTCAACAAAAATGACGTTGCTAGCTTCAATCTCTCTTCAGGAATCGCTGAACGTGAAGAATGTTGAGTTCAACTTTAGTACAAGAGCTGTTCAACGTCGATTTTCAGATTCTAATTTACTGTTTATGCAAATCACGATCACCTTTCACGAGTCCTTTCTCTAGGCATGCACTCAGAGGCGATCGAATCAGTGAGCCGTAGTTGTTGGACTTGCTTAAGTGAAAATCCCGATCGCGGATGGAACAACGATTTTTAGTATTCGCTCGGCTTCAAACTTCAATTACGAACAATTTCCTTTGATCAAATCATGAGGAACCGCTTCTTCATGTCTTCTTTCTCATTCAATCGGAGAGAGAATGAGTGGAGTCACTCCACTTTGTCCAAGTTCATACACATGAAGCACAATCAACCCAATGAGAGAGAGAATGAGTGGAAGTTTCTGCAAAAACTTGCAGAAGTCCACTGCAAAAGTCTTCAATAGAGAGGATTAATGGAGAATTCCTCGAGAGAAAATCAACATGGCTCCCGTGGGCGAAGAATTGCTTCGTTCCTTCCTTGCTTGACCGAGTTTGGAGAAAAAAATTAGAGAGAGATGTAGAGAGAGAATTTTAGTCAGAGAAAACAGATCTGGAAAAAATGGTCCCCTTTCAATTTTGGAGGGAAAGTTAGTTATATAGTTTAGGGCAAGATCAAATCTTAGTCTTTGGATTAATCCAAGGGCTAGGGTTGGATCTTCCTAGCTAATTGGTTTGTTAAATTTGTTGAGAGCACCCCAATTGAGCACATGTCTATTTCAATGGCCACAATACATTCTTAATGAATAGATGATAATCAATTGTGTATTAATCGGGGTCTTTTTTTGTAATTTTCATAACATGGGGGTCGATTTGCGAATTTTGTAAAATCCATAACAAAATTGGAAATTTGAAAATTAAGGGCGCGGATGCATTGGCCATGAAGTGGGCTAGTAGGTGGTGGTTTTCGGCATCGGAAAAATTCGTCGGTCAACACCAGGTTGATCGGGTTGGCTTTTTGTCCAAATTTTGTTTTATTTTTTCTAGTTTTGCCCAATTTAAACGAAATCAAATATTTCTATATGAATCGGTTCAAATGAGATGCATTGAGCTATCTCAAGTCGACTAATTATGCACAAAATATTCAAATTCATTTAATTCCTATTGAAGCGAGGCCACAAGCTAGACTCACATCTTCAATTGAACCTCAACTGGCCAAATTGAAGCTCAATTACTTCAATTGCACTCTAGTCTAAAATGGGCTAAGTTGAATTACGTAAATTGAAGTACCTTAGCTAGGCTTTCTAATCTTTGAACATGCCAAATCGACCAAATTAGAACGCATCCGAGCGAATCTCCTAAAATTGACCCCGAATTTGGACTCATCTTTTTTAATGATGCATCGACTAAAAATCAAGTGTCAACAAGTATACTGTCGGAATAAGCCAAATATGCTGATGACCTGCCTTTTTTCGCACCCTCGTGCGTGCCACCAACTAGCCTTCGTGAATTAGGTTTTTTGGGGTACTCCTCGTAGACCCTCTTGAAGAGAATCGCTTACGGGCTAGAGCTCCTGAGATCAAGAGAGAGGAGGTTGCAAACATGGAAGTCCTTGCAGAGGACTCAAAATGCTGAAAATGAAAGGATATATGTCTGATGAACTTAAGTCATTTGAAGAAAGGAAAAGCAATCGAGACCAGTCATGTGACAGTTATTGACGTCGGCTACGTAAACTGTAATGTTCATAAGTGCTCCTCGTTAGCCACGAGGAAACAGTAAGTTCCAGGAATTGGTTAAGGGTCTAGATAAACTTGCTATCATTGATATCATAGAGTCTGCATTCGGCCTAGCATCACACGCAATTTATCCGTGTTCAGTGCCGTACAATCTGTTAACTGGTGGCTCATATTCATTTATGCGAGACCAATGTGTTCAATTTACGAACTTAATATGCAAAAAAGAATGCAGTGACCAGTCCTTGGCCAAATCCTCCCCATTTCCGAATTAGACGTGTAGAAGTGATTGCAGTATGAATCCATTTGCCTGCCGTGTGCTCACTGTCGCAGATAATGTTCAAGTTAAGCCCCTGAAAATTTGGAGGAAGTACCTCGGCATGGGCGAGTTTTACCTACGGGATAATGGACCTAATGCTCTTAGGCAATGCTTTCGATACGATGATTGCATAATATATTAAACATGTGAATTTCCACATTGCCCAAGATTCGGCTATTTCAGATCATCTTGTTAGGTTTAGGTTATGAGTATTATTCGAAGATCAACTTTGTACATTGATCGCCTCTTGTTGATTTCATTCAACCTCAGACATTAGGCCAATTTTCCCCAATTCGAACCAACTGCCATCATTTGTACAGATACTAGAGCGGTCGACAACATTTTCATTGTAATCACACTCCATATTGCCAAGAAATTTACACAATTGTGATGGCCCCAGGAACATATCTTCCCATATCGCCTTTCCTTGGTAGCAGAATGGAAGCTAGCTTCAAAAACGAATTTCTTGGCATATAAAGTCGATCTAATCAACCAACATCTTCTTTTATGACTTACAATCTGTCTCCTTTTGCTCTTTTTGTTTTTTACCGATCTCTTTTTTATGTTTAAATGTATCGAGTAATGGGAATAAGTGTATTTAACCCTTACAATTTTATTTTTCGGTGTTTGTTGAGTCTTAAAATTACATCGTTAGTAGCCACGAACATGTCCCTTATAATGAATGAACCAGATTTTTTTTTTTTTTATGGTGAATGTTATTGAATGTGCTAATAACTACAATCGCCAAATTTTCTTTACATTTTCGTTAATAAGTTTTTTGAAAAAGAAAAACAAATTTTCACATGATGGTGTGAAGTACTTTAGAACCTAATGAAACCCACATGCTACAGTTTTGAGTGGTAGGTTCCAAGTTTCAAAATATGTAGGATAAGTTACTAGTTCTAAAAAATATGGAACATGTTCCAGCTAATAAATTATAGATGGAGGGTGAAACACAGTTCATCCCTAATTGATGTTGACGCAACCATATTGAAATCAATCCGCAAAATTCCCATGTTAATGTATCTAATATTTAATCAAGAAATTCCAAATTATTTGATATATGAAATCCTGTATTGTGAAATTTTACATGTTGATTTTCGAAAAGAAATTGGTAGTGTTACATTCAAATACATCGCACGACATCGACACGCGACGCATCTGCATCCGCATCAGTAGGAAAATGTGCTTTTACCCATGTGACTCGCAATCACATGAAACACTGCTCGATGGCAGACTGAGATCCATCCGTGGACGCTGTTTTGGGGTTCAAAAATCCGACGAGCGGTCCTTGGAAACGATGCATCGGGCTGGTTTCTGAAGACTAAGACGTCGAGTTGGATTTGGCCACTGGTTTGCTTGGCTTTTGCAAAAGAAAATGACAAGTGGCAAGGGGAAACCGACCATCCTTCGATCACTGTCATCCTTTGTTGGATAATTTGACCTTTTCTCCTTTTTGGGCCAAAAATCGAAACTTGTCCTTAGATTAGGGGCCAAAGCGCAATATTTTTTTTTCTATTTTCTTCTCAACGTTTCTTTCATTTTGTGGAAAAATAACACAAGTAGTTCCTAAACTTTGATCCAATGTAAGATGTCGTCCATGAATTTTTAATTTATTTAATGTGATTATGAATTTTAGCTTAATATGCAATGCAGTCCCTGAATTTTTATTTTATTTGATATAGTCTATGAACTTTTGATATATGTTCAATTTAGTCCTTAAACTATATGAAAATATTCAATGTTGTCCCTAATCTTGAATTAAATGAAGGACTACATTCAAGCACTATATTGAGCATGTATCAAAAGTCCAAGGAACAAATTGAAAAAATTAAGAATTCAAAGACCACATTGAACATTCAGTAAAAGTTTAGAAACCACATTGCACATTAACCAAAGTTCAAAGATCATTTGTATCATTATCTCTTCATTTTCTTTTACTTTCCACATTGCTAATGAATAGTGGAGCCACTTAACTTGAACCACATTTTCCCACTCAACCCCTAGAAGAAAAAAATCATGTCTCGGAGTAAAGTGCCCAAGGTATAAGCTAAAACTCCCATCCCCGAGCTTGAAAGCGGATTTTCCTTTTTGTAAGTGATTATTTATAGGAAGAAGAGCTTAACTTTGAATGTAAGTTAGAAGATGGTGGATCACGCCACAACTTGATTCCGGAGATTATGTCACGCCCCGATCCTCGGGGACACACCCATCCTTCTACTTGGTCGATTTTAGAATGCGATATCCCAGGATTATGTATCGCCGACCCTTTCATTTATAATGCACATGCGGAAGCAGTTATAAATCCCCAGACAATAAAACAATGGGATAGATGTTGACACCTAATTTTAGCAAATCTAGGAAAATAAAGAAAAGAAAAATTGCATCAGAGCAAATAAAAGGAAAATAGGGAAATATCAATTTAATTGATTATGCATGGAAGGTGGGAATTCTGACTAACTATTCTTGCTTCAATTAGACATTCAAGAAATTAAGAGAATAAAAGTCAAAATGAAAAGCAAACCCAAAATCGGCGAGGATAATGGCCAGATTGATAAATTGAAGGGAAAGTATCAAAGAATTATGCTCATCAGGTGAGGTGTTCGCAAAAATCAAAACGAACTTGGATGCGTTCCTGGTAACGTGACTGAAAAACCGAAATGCTAATTTGCAGTGGCAAATTGGAGCTAAAATTCGGTAATTCCTTCAATCAAGGAAGCATAGCTTTCTAAAGATCGAAGAGGTTTTCGTTATAAAAGAGGGCTACATTTTGTGAAGAAAGAGGGGGAAGAATTGGTGAAAAGAGCAACAATGAGAAATCGTGAAAGTGAAAAAAAAAAAAAAAAAAAAAAGACAGAGAGGAAACCCCCCCTTTGTCATCCAAGAAGAGTTTTCTCTTCTAACAACCTGCAAGAAAAGAAAAGGAAAATTCAGTAAAAAGAGAAAAAGTGCGGGGAAGAAGTGATGTGAGTGAGAGAGAGAGAAAAAAAAGAAAAGAAAAGAAAGGGGGCTATTGTTCATCTTCCCCGAAGAGTTGCCGGTGTCGCTGCTGCCCACTGCACCTCCACTGCGCCTCCATCGTCGCCGCTTCGCCAGCCACGGTCGCCGGTCGCCATTGCTCCGGCATCCCTGCGCCTCCGCGATTCGCTCGCCACCGGCGTCATCACGTCTCCGCCTGCGAGATTGTAACCGAGCAAGCCCTCGCTCCAGCCCGCGCTTGCCCTTCTGCCTCTCCTCTGCTCGTCGCTGCATCTCAGTGTCTCTGCTACTTGTTGTCACTCTCCATCCACCATCGGAGCGCTGTCACTGACCTCCGCCGCATTGCTGCCTGACGCCCACGACCTAGCGACCTTCACGTCTACGTGCTCGCACCAGTAGCGCCGAACGCTAGAAGCCCTGACGCCGACGCCCCTGCTCTATCTCTAACCAAGCCGGACCGTTGCCGCTCGAACATCGTCCCGCTAGCGCCTGATGCCTAGAGGCCGCGACGACCCTGACGCCTGGAATTGCTGTTGTCGCTTTGGACAACACTTTTGCCGTTGCTGCTCTCCCTTCTCGGACACTTCTACTCGCCGTTTGCAGGACCTCCGCCTCAGCAGCTCGCCTCTGCTGCGCCTCTACCCACCGCCCTCGCTCGGTTGCTAACCCCGCGCCCCGGCTGCGACGCCGGTTTCCCCCTTTGCCGGAGCTTGACGCTATCGCGCCTTGGCACCGCCACCCATGACGCCCCTCATTGTCGCCGCTCGCCAGCTCCCACCGGAGCTCCGATGCCGGCCGGCAATCACCCGGCGCTGCTCACCATCGCTACCCCCCTTCCCATGCTCTCCGTGGGTAGTTTAGTTTTTTTTTTTTTTAATTTCTTATTTATTTAATGTTTTCTTTTTTAAGTTTTGTTATTATTGCTTAAATTAGAATATGGTTTGTCAATGTTAATATTTGTGCATTTTGTAGGCATTATCCGCAAGGATTTTGTCCGGAATTATTGTAATTATTAATTTGATTCGAGAGACATTTGATCATTTTTTAATTATATTAATTTTTGGGCTTTTGGTAGAATTTTAATTGTTAAATCATTATAATTATTAATTTGATCCGTAAGACTTCGGATCAGATTTTAATTATTTTGAACTTTTTGTCGTGATAATTAGGGTTAGGATAATCGTTAATTTGACATGTGAGACAATATGTTATTTTTTTCGATTATTTTAATCCTTTATTTTGTTAATAGTTTAGATTTAATATTACTTATCTTTAAAAAAACTAAAAAGATCGGAAAATCAAAAAATCAAAATTCTGCATGAGCATATAGGTTTAGTAAATCATACATGTAGGTTTAGTAAATTAGAATTTTTAGGATTGCATTTTTAGGATTGCACTTTTAGAAATAAATTAGGGTTGGACCTAAATAATTTTTTTTTTTAAATAGGGTTTTAGATAATGTTCGCATATTTTAAATCTCATTTTTCCAAAAATTAGTTTTCTAAGATAGGATAGGGTTTAAGTCAAATTAATCCCTAGAATAAATTAGAAAATTATCCCTTTTAGATAGTTTAATTAGGGTTTTTATTAATTCCGAATTTCAATAAAAAGACAAAAATACTAGGTGCATGTTAACTAATTTGCATAATAGGATCATTTAATCAGGATTTGTTCATTAGTGAAGTTAGATCATGAGGTGCATAATAACTAGTTTGCATAATAGGCCCATTTAATTAGAATTTGCATATTAGTAAAATTAGGTCATTTAGTTAAAAAAATGCATTTTTAAAAGAATTTTAATTTCAACAAAACCCAAAAAAAAATAATTGCTTGCTTTATGTGATGCATTCATGCGGTCACTATATTTGCATGATAGTAATTTAACTTAAAATAAATCCAAGCTGCCTGCGAAAACATTTTTAAAAATAAAAAGAAATGGTATCGAAAGGACACTAGAGAATTCTACTGTAACCAAGTCCCCGTACTTCTGGGCCTCTGCAGTTCGTAGGAGTAAAATATATCTCCCTTTATTTTACTTAGGTGTCTAGTCGACCTACCATGAACCGATTAGTGGTGACTCCAAGTTAGTAATCTTTTGCATGTTTAAAAATTTAGACTTAAGTCGCGATTTGGTATGGGCTGGGGAGAGCCCGAGTTAAGTTTAAAAACTTAGCAGTCCATTAACCTAGTTTTAGATGGTGCACCCGAAAAAAATAGGTCGCGACAATAGAAAAGCATGCCATATTTTTCATATTGAAATTCACAACCACACTTTTATACACACGTACCTCATAGTATCTTACAATACTATTAACATAGGTCTGATCTAACACCTATTCACAAGTACACAAGGTTCACAAAACGGGATGGGATCTCAGTCCTCATCCGGGTCGTACTCGGGATCATCATCCCGATCCTCCTCAGATTCTTCTTTGCTAAGTTCGTTTTCTTCAAGCTCTTCATCCTCTGCTAGCTCGTCATCAGGGTCATCCAACAGGTAATCCTCCTCTAGTCCCTCTACAGACCTGAAATGGTTATTCAATAACCAATGAGACCACGTCTCAGTGAGTTCTACCCTTTTAAGACCCGATTAGTAAACCAATACGCCACTCGGTTGCCTAAGCACAACACGAGTCAGAGAACTTACCTTGGCCTCAGTTCCAACCTACAATTCAAGGTTATACACAGATGCTTCATATAATACATCAAACATTCAATCAATTCACGACACTAGATCAAGCGTTGATCAATCGACTTAGTCGATTACATGTCAATTGGACCATCTCTAGGCCATCCCCATGCATACCATGATTCCCAAATGGTATACTCATTCACCAAATCACATGTGTTTCTCGGGCATCGTTTTTGCCAATGACATACCGATCACCGACATCGTGCGTTCTTTAAGGTGCCGTTTTCACCAGTGATATCCTTAATCACCGAACCACGTGTCCTTTCTAGGGCGCCGTTTTCGCCAAGGTGACATCGGTAATAGACAACATCGTGGGTTCTTTAAAGCGTTGTTTTCACCAGTGATATTCCTTAATCACCGAACCACGTTTGTCTATAAGTTATTTACGTGCGTTCTTTAAGACGTCGTTTTCGCCAGTGATACTTCCAATCACTGAATCATGTGTGTCCAATAACATCGTACCCGATTGGTCTCAGCCAATAATATTCTCAGTTAACTCTCAGCATTCTCTCTACTATATAGCCCATCAATGTATAACTGGCGTTATATACTTATACTCAGCCTACTATCAATCAATTGCTCAATTTTAGACAATTTAGGAAAAATCCTAAATTCAATTTCATACAATGTAGAGCCCAAATAAATAAACAGATCGTACCATGATAATTAGCACAAAATTCGGTCATGAGCCATCCCGGTTGAATTTTCGGAAAATAAATAAATAATTAAATTAATTTCAAAAATTAATAAATAAATACTAAAAATCCAATTTAGGCCCGTATTGCTCGATTGGAGCCCGAGACAAGTCGGGAAAAATCATGAGATGCATTCAATAAATATTAGAGGCTCTGTACTTGCTAATGACTAAGTCTAACCACCTAACATGCCTCATTAAGTCATTAATTTAATTGTTCTAAACTAATCTAACCACCTAATTGCAATTAATTAAATCTAATCAATCCTTAAGTATAATTAGCAAACTAAGAAAATATTAGTGAGCAAAACTCACTTGGTAAAAGCGGAGACCGGATCACCGCGACCGCGGCCGAGATTGGGCTTTCGACAACACCGACGGCCAACGAGCTTTAAACTTGCCAACAAATCTCAAATTCCCAACTAAGATTTGTTCTTGCTTTTGGGCTAGACCTAAGTTGGATTGGGCCTCAAAAACTCAGTTGATGGGCTGCTGGAATTCTAGAAGATCTTGGGCCTGAATTGCTATTGAAGATGAGCCCTGCCGAACTGGGCCTGTCTTCGCTGGAGTTGGGCCGCAGCTTGAAGTTGGGCTAGGAAATGAATGCGGACGAGGAAGCAAGCTGGGCCGAAGATTTAGGTGCTGCATAAGAACATTTCTCATCCTCACAATTTTTGTTCTTTCGTTCCCCGGAACAAAAAAAGAATAGAAACTCGTTTAGTAACGCCAAGTTGATTTCTATTCCCTGGAATAGAAAAGTTAGCCCTAAAAATAGAAACGAGAAACAAAAATAATTGCTTCTTGTCCCGGAACAATTTCTAGAAATAAGCAAATTTTCTTTTTTATTTTTGTTTTATTTCTCTCTTGATGTGGCTACCTCCAACCATTCGGAGGCGCCGCCGACCGCCGCCCGCCGCCACCGCCGGTCGCCGGTCGCCTCCGCCGCCGCCGCCGCCGCCGTTTGCCGACCGCCGCCCGCCGTCGCCGACCGTGAGCAAGAATAAAAAAATAAAAATAAAAAAACAAATAAATACAAAAAAAAAACAAATAAAAAACAAATAAATACAAATAAAAAACAAACACAAGAAAATAAAAAAATAAATACAAAAAACAAATAAATACAAAAAAGAATAAAAACAAATAAATACAAAAAAGAATAAAAACAAATAAAAACAAATAAAAGAATAAAAAAACAAATAAAAAACAAATAAATACAAAAAAGAATCGTTGCGTTACCAAACGCATTTCTATTCTTTTTCTATTCCAAGAGTAGAAATTTTGTGCAGTTATCAAATGGGTTCTTTTGCTCAGAAACTGTTCCCCGGAATAGAAATAGAAAAGAACTATTTTTGGAAAAAAACTCTTCCCCAGCCAGGAAATTTTACCATGCGCATCCTTATTTATTGGCTTCGCTGGGCCGTTGCTGCTGAAGAAGCCCACGCGGAAATGAAGACACGACGAAGACGAAAGCTGCTCGGTGGATGATGCTTCGCTAGCCTGACTCGGCTAACTCGGTGGCTGACCAAATTCGGGGGGAAATTTCTCACGGACGGATGTAGGTTTCCTCGGTGGTCTTCAATGCCCGTTTGTTGACTGAATGTGGTAGCTCGGTGGAGTCTTCGAGCGGATGAAATCCACGGCGTTAATGGGCGGAAGAAATCGAGCAAAAAGGGACTTCGGTGGCAAACGGTGGGAGACGTGTGGCAAGTGTGCTGAGCTGTGATGCTAGAGGAACCAGTCGAGGAGTCAACACCCGCGGCTTCTTGCTGGGGCTTGACTTCATGGATGATGCTGCGCGAAGACTAGGCTGAGTCATGGCAGGAAGATGGATGTGTGCTAATGATGATCGAGCGGCAATCTTCGGGCAGCGGGGAACCAACGTCTTTGTGGCAACGGAGCAGTAGGCACAAGGGAGAGAGCAACGTGGAGATGCTGGTTTCTTTCGGAGGCAAGAAACAAGGAAAGCCAAAAAGTAACTCCTCTCGGTAAGGAGGGCAGTTTGCACAAGGAAGAAGGAGGACAGCGACGGGAGGCAATTGGATTAATTGGTTCAAGAAGATTGAGACAAGGCTTAAAGTCAAACCTCATCCTCTCCATTGAATGCCTTGTCCCATAATACTTTCTAGGCTAAATTGAGTCCAAAAATAGCACAAATAGATGCCAAAATGCAGCCCTATGTCCAATCCGAATTTCACTCAATTTTTGGTCTTCAATTTCTTCAACAATTTCCCAAAATTGAAGTCCAATTTTGATGAAGAAAAGTCCTGAACAATTTTCTACAAATCCCTGGCACTCACAGACTCAGTTTAGAAGTCCCAATTTCCATTGATTTAGCCTATTTGAATTTCCGTTAATTTTCCGCAACGTTCTAACCAATTTTCCGTAAAAATCTCGGAATCTCTGAAAAATTTTCTGAGACTGAGTCGACACTCCTAGAATTTATTGTGATATGACAGAAACTCCAATTTTTGAAATTGGACTTGAATTGGCAAGTTAATTTCTATTCGACGCGTTTTTCGCGTGACATAGGCTACCGGGTAACTTTCAGACAATTTTAGTACAAATGACCCGTGGTCGATTTTCTTCGAACCACTATGAACCCACTTGACTCATTGGCGATTCTCGGTTGTCATGAAAATCTCAAGGATTCAAATACGGACACAGGGTACCAAAATAATAAGAAAATCAATCTAGTGCCGGTAGACAAGAATTTTCTAATTTAGTGGTGTCGCCCACGATTAGCCACACATCTCTGTCGAACCAGTCTATCTCTGATTTCAAATTGATTTTTAATTGCGCCGTAATGACCTCTAAAGATGAACACGGTCGAGAAGCTGATTCCTGATCAAGTTCTCAAGTCTATTGCCTTAAAATTCCTTAATGGCTTCCCTAAATAGTCTAGTTATCTCGAAAGTGATCCGCTCTGAGAATAACCTTATAGACATGTCAATGAAATGCCCGATTCATTCAGAAGAAAATAGAGTTGAAAATTTGGGATGTCACAGATTACGGCAATCAAACTTCTATATCATTTCACATGTCCCAAAAGTAAACAACTTGAAGGGTCCCCATACTAATCAAAGATAGATTTGAGGTAATGCATGTGTTACGGTCTATGATTCTTCTGTACTGGCGGACACTTGTGAGTAAAGCGTAGGGTTATTGGATGAAGAGTGAGTGATGTAAAGAGGATGAATATAAAAGTTCTCTGGGAGTGGCATTAGGACAATTGATGCTAGAAGTTTTAGGATAGAAATGATACATCTTTACAGAGCGCTAAAGGTGAGGTTTGCCTCCCGTACACAAACTGGTTGAGAGTTGATACTACTCTCTTGATGACGCCATAACATGCCAAAATTAATTGGTGTGCCAATAGTGATTTGCTATCTTACTCGATGGACTAGATGTCCGAACTAAACTAGGTGTGGTACGATCCGATACAAGAAGCTATTTGCCATATTATTCTCCTGAACAACTATAGAAGGAAGGTTGGCCTGGTATTATCTGTTTACTAGGCACCACACTAGTTATTCCTCAACCAAGGATTTGCTAACCTGTGAAAGATGGTATCAAAGCAAGATCCCTCTAGTGAGTGAGTTGAGTCTGAGAAAATTTGTGGTCTACCTGGCCCTATGAGGGCCAAGGAAAAACGTGCTTGAACAAAGTGTGGCTCTCAACCAACTTTTAGGATGACAATAGGAGCACAAGAAAGAACTAATTCCTCACCGAATACAAAAAATGCTCTTAGATCAATTGGTGAATCTTAAGAGGAGGTTTGTTATCACATTTTCAACAAGGGGAGAAACCTCCACTGGTATGCTAGGATCAAGAAAGGCTTCGTAAGAAAAATAGAATGCTACCAAAAGGTGCAATTGGCGAAAAATGCCACACTTGTCAAGGAAAGCGCAAGTGATCGAATGTGTCAAATGGATGCAATCAAAAGAAATTACCAATGGAGCAGTCTATTTAGTTGGGTGAGCATTGCCATTTGATATATGATGATCCAAAGTGGAGCACTAATGGTTAAGGAAACATAAGGATAACCTACAATGAAAGCATTGTGGAGTTGAGTGGGGGAGAATGGCACAGTTTGTGATTCTCTCGTACTCACGAACCCTTGTGAATGGAGCTTGGGGTTATCAGATAAAGAGTAAGTGATGTAGAGGAGATGAATACAACTGGCCCATGAGAGTGGTATTAGGATGATTGGTCTTAAGAGTTCTAGGATAGAAAGGATAAATCTGTATAGAGTTCTAAAGGTAAGGTTGGCCTCTCTTGCACAAACTAGTCAAGAGTTGATGTTGCTCTCTTGATGAGGCCATGGCGGGCCAAAATTTGTTGGTGTACTTAAAGTGATATGTCGTCTCGCTTGATGGACTAGACGCTCAAGCTAAACTGCGTGTGGTGCGATCCGATACAAGGAAACTATTCGCTGTATATTCTCTAGAAGAACTATAGAAGGAAGGCCAGCCTAGTGTTATTTGCTAATTAGGCGTTGCATGGGCTATTTCACGGCCAAGGATCTGCTAACCCGTGACACATGCATTCATGGAGGTCCCTATCCTCGACTCCAAGCCCACCAAACGTAACCATGCATTCGCAATTGTTCCTTCCTCATGTTTAGGATGTCGACCCAAAGGCAACGGTCAAAGATATTATCAAAATCCACAACCAAGAGACATGATTATTTTTGTTTCACAAAGCATAGGCAATGCTCGAGAAGACACTCTTTTTCATGTCCCTAACAAGTACTTGAAGCAACATATTGATGCGATTCTACTAAGAATTGGGAGGCCGGCTATTGGCGGCCGAGACTCGGGAACCCCATTCCAAAAGCTCTTTGCTGGTGTCGTCCTTATGAACTATCACCTCTATGAAGCACAAGCAATCCTTCTTAGGCCCTATCGCTGTCTGAATTGCTTCCGTAAGTTCCTCCTCATAGAGAACCTGCAAACATGAGCAAATTTTATTATTTCCGTGGAGGGATTTCTTGAATTGGCAAATTGTCCTGATTGTAACTTGTCTACAAGCAACTTACTTTTGCTGTCCAGCACTTGCCCTCGCCGTTGTGAATTGCTTCCACCAAGCCAGTGTAATTCCAGTTCTTGATCACATTGTAGGGACCATCATGGATCTCCACTTCAATGGTGTAGCCGCCATTGTTTATCAGGAAGATGATGGTGTTCTGCCCACATCGCAACATGGTTGACACATCTTGGGCAGTTACCTAGAGTGCAAAAGTCGCCCACGACTTTAACATTATTCATCTCTTCCATTCAATCAACACAACAAGATAAAGCCAATCAAATTTAGTAGAAAAAGGGAGGGGAATGAATAAGGTTAGTGCGTGATTGGCATTATATGACAAAACTCCTCACCTATGCAAATTGCTTAACAGGATTACTAGCATGTCTATTGATTGAGCTTGCAAAACTAGTGATATCTTCTTGACAGAAGCTCTATGCATAACTACGTCATTCTTGATGGCTTGTTCGAATTTGCTTAGCTATATAACGAATACCATAAACCATTCCATACCTGGAAGCTACCATCTCCAATGCATGCAATGACTCTCTTCTCTGGCACTGCCTGTGCATACCCAAGGGCTGCGCCGACGGACCATCCAATAGATCCATACTGCATTTGGAACTCATACCTACATACCCCCATTCGAACAATTTCAGTTTGTTTTCTTTAAGTAGCTCTAGGTCAAAAAGTTAAAGACAAGGAACCTAATCTATACAGTCACACCCGCATACCCGCAGCCTTTTGGTAATTTCAACTTCTGGCAGTTGAACCAAGAGTCTCCAGTCTCAGCAATCACAGCTGATTCACTAGAGAGCATGTCCTGTATGTGCTTGAACATGACATTCACCCTCAAGGGCTCCTTGGGTTCACACTTCAATGGATGGCCCTCTGGAACATAAATCCTGTGATAATTCTCATAAGCGGTGGTATTATGCTTAACCCGCTTCGAGAGTGCTTGAAGAAAATCCTGCATCAGAACACAACCAAAAGAGGGTCCATTTCCAATCACAACCCTATCAGGCTGCAAAATAATGGCCTTCTCCTTCTTGAGAAGGAGGGAGTACCCAACGGAGCTGTAGTCGTTGAAAATGGGCCCAGCAAATAAGTAGGCATCTGCAGATTCCATGATCTCGGCACAAAATGCAGTGCTCACAGCACCCCAATAAGTCCCAATGAAGTGGGGATGGTGCTCTGGCACGAGTCCTTTAGCCGATGGCATCACAGCTACTGGAAAGCCACATGCATCAGCTAGTTCTACAAAGGCTTCACAAGCCTTTGCAACCCGAAGTTTTGGGCCACCCACCATGACCGACTTCACTGCCTTGTTCAAGAACTCTGCAGCTGCCTCTACTGCAGCTTCCAATCCCATTTGATTAGTCAATCTGTGTCAATAAAAATTAATCAATCACATCACTCTTGTCCTAATCTAATGCTGCAAATAGGCTTGATCGATTGAACAGGTGGAAAGTTACTTGGGAGAGAGTGCAAATGGAACCGGCATGCGACTGAAAGCTGGGTGAGGTATGGCAGGCAAGTTGCAGCTTATGCTTATGTAAACGGGCTTGCTTTCTGCTAGAGCAGTCGAGATCGCGGTATCAATCTGTTCATGTGCATCTTCCAAGTTATTCACCACAGCCTAGAAAAAGGCAAAACAAAAACAATCAACAAGTCAGTTCATTCAATCTGCACTTAATATACATTCCCATGTCACAACGATCTGTGCTAAAACCCCAACAGTAACTCCCCTTGGCACACTATTTAAGCAACCATTAGTAGATTATTATAATCTCACAGAGTAGATCCACCACAAACAATGAGATCCTCTGAGCAATATTTCTAGTCAACAGATACATCTTTCCCAAGATAAAGATCAGGTCCAAAAGAAAAATTAGTGTCAGCAAAAAGGATGATGAAAAGGGACCGAAGAGATACCTGAAAGCAAGTAACAGTTTGGAAACACCTAAGCTCTTGGCTAAAATCAGACAACCCGGTGGTATGGTGAAGTACCCTGTTCGTCCCGTAGTCGTTGGAGTTAGGCCCGCCGACGATACAGACCACTGGCAGGTTCTCGCTGTATGCACCTGCAATCGCATTGAGCACGCTGAGCCCGCCGACAGTGAACGTCACAACACAGGCCCCGACACCCCGCGCACGGGCGTAGCCGTCAGCAGCGTACCCAGCATTGAGCTCGTTGCAGCAGCCGACGAGGTTGAGCCCCGGCTCAGCGATGAGGTGGTCGAGGAGCACGAGGTTGAAGTCACCGGGGACGGAGAAGACATCTGTAATGCCAATCTGGACGAGCCGGCGGGCAATGTGGTGGCCCATGGTGGCATCAAGGGAGCCGGTAGCGAGGGCATGAGGGAGGGCCGGGCTCTGCATCACTGAGGCGGTGCCACTGGGGGGCGACCCGACGCCGTTTGAGTCGGGCTTGCGGGAGTTGAGATCGCCGACGTGGGTGTCCATGGAGGAGAGGCTGGAGGAGGTAAAGTGAGGAGGTGCAGTGGAGGTTCGTTGAGGGGTTAGTTAAAAATGGAGACTTTAAATAGGCGAGAGGGCGCGAAGAGCCGTGAGAAGAGAGAGAGAGAAGGTGTTGCCATCTCGATTACCATTTCAGCCTTCGAAATTTGGAAAAACCCGCCGACACGTCACCATTTTTGCTCTCCCTCTGGCCATGTCCCAAAGCCAGATTCTAACATGACCTGCTCGAACACCTCAGCTACCCTAAGAACTTGGAATCGGAACCCGACTGAAAATCAGCAATTCCATTCTTATGGAACTGTACTCACGCCCCCTTGGAATCGCCCTTGAACTGGTTAATACGATCTAGTCCGAGCGATTTCTGATTCAGTCGGTTCAACTTACTCACCCCTAAAGCTATTTATGAGATTTTTTGCTTTTTGTTTCCTTTATAGATCTTTATTCACATTTAAATGTGTTGGGTAATAGGAATAATTATATTTAATTATTAGATTAATATCACAAAAAATTCTAAATTGATACACATTTGACAACTTTATTTCAAACTAATTTTTTTATCATTAAAAACCCAAAATAAGTACATGTGTCACAAACTTACCACAAACTATTTATTTGACCACTAAAAACCCTAAATTAGTATACCCGTGACAAATTTACCTTTCATTAAATAAATTTTACTGTCAAATTATTAAGTTAGATGATATGTGACAATTGACAATTGATAACGAAAGTGCTTCAAGCCTGACCCAGTTGCGAACTCTTCATGAACTAAATAGATCTTAGGGAACAAAAGGACCCAATTGAGAAATTTCTCTCTATTTTAGTGGGATTGGAAGCGGCGTTTACTCTCTCCGTTTCTCCATGTTCCTCCAATTACATCTTCGTCTTTCCCTCTGCCTTGACGTGATCTGCTTGTGTTGCTCCTATCTTGTTCTATGGCCACGTGATTCAACAGCGATATCTGGGTTGGTTTTCATGCTTGCTGACGAGCAAATTTTATTTAGGAAAAAAAGTAATACTTGACATGACATGTTGATGTGCTAAGATAACTCGATTGATTGGTGATTGCATGCACGCTTTTCCGCGATA
The DNA here is from genome assembly GCA_014182565.1 of Eucalyptus marginata. Classification (NCBI taxonomy): domain Eukaryota; kingdom Viridiplantae; phylum Streptophyta; class Magnoliopsida; order Myrtales; family Myrtaceae; genus Eucalyptus; species Eucalyptus marginata. The sequence goes on from CM024585.1 coordinate 13,118,452, forward strand.
ATTTTGCCACAACGCTATCTCTATAGTGGACCGATCAAGCTCGTTTTCAATGAAAGTTCCAAAATTTTAACGATTGAAGACATGTGTCTTACATAACATTCTCTCTCTCCCCCTGATAATATGGTTTTTTGTCTCTCAAGAAACTGTAAGAGATAAGCAATGATATTTATCTAGCTATTATCGTCATGCTAATTTATCATGCAAAATAGGCATTACGCACTGAAATGTATATGGTTCGATGAATGGGTCTGATCATCTTAACTTTGCTTTCACCCTTTTTAAGTTATCTTTCTTCAGTACATATACTCTCAGTTGCACATATATTATCGTCCAAAAAACCATTCCTCGTCTTTAATTTGATTCTCCATTTCTCCCTCATATTGTCGGTTGCATCCTCCCACTTGGGTTTGAATACAAACCCCACACTCATGTATATATGGTCAAGTGCACAAAGCATTGACATCATCACATACGTATCAATCTATTGTTCCTTTGGACAAATCCCAAGATTATTACTGTACCTATTAAAAAAATCCTGCGTTGCAAAAATTCTAAAAAAGATTTGTGGAAACTGTAAGAGATAAACAATGATATTTATCTAATTGTTATCGTCATGCTAATTTATCGTGCAGAATAGGCATCACGCACTGAAGTGTATATGGTTCGACGAATGTGGTCTGACCATTTTAACTTTGCTTCCACCCTTTTTAAGTTATCTTTCTTCGGTACATATACTCCCACTTGCACATATATTATCATCTAGAAAACCATTCCTCGTCTTTAATTTGATTCTCCATTTCTCCCTCATATTGCCGGCTGCATCCTCCCACTTGGGTTTGAATACAAACCCCACACTCATGTATATATGGTCAAGTGCACAGAGCATTGACATCATCACATATGTAATCATTGACCTCATCATATATGTATCAATCTAGTGTTCGTCAGGACAAATCTCAAGATTATTATTGTATCTATTAAAAAAAATCCAGCATTGCAAAAATTCTAAAAAAGATTTGTGGAATTTGAGTAATTCTGCGTTGACACACATGGGCATGCAGGCACACATGATTTAATATATATATACGTCAACTAGGAGGGTGTTACAAGATGGTACTATACGTACTAGACAGCTAATGGAAATCATAGGGTACCCTCAAGGGCTGAGGTCAGTTACTGATTGACAAATATTTTATGAGATTTTACAGGATCGGTGTTAAACTATTGTAAAAGTTTAAAATTCGTGGTTTCATACTTGATTATTCTATCCCTTTAATAATTGAGGTATAAAGTGAAAGCTAGTTCCTTCCTTCCGAAAGGCAGTTTCATCAACTTAAAGGAAGGGATGGGAAGTAAAAAAGTCAGCACTTGAGCCGGACAAAAATGAGCATCAGAAAGAGAAAACAAATATTGACCAGGAAAAGGAAAAAATAAAGTTAGGGGAAAAAGTCAAGTCTTACCGCATTCTGCGCAATCAGTTTTGGAGTCTATTTTAAAATTGGTCTTTGAAATCAACGAAGCTTTTGATCTTGGAAATTAATTTATTTTTTCACTGTGCTGCTAACTATAGCCTTACAATATTATTCTTTTTTTTCCAATATGAAATAATAAGATTCTCTGTGTGACAGTAAATGTAGGAATTGTGACGGCCCGAGCGGCGGTGCGCGGGGAGGAGGGATGGCGGTGTGTCCGCACCTCGGTCCCCGAACGTGCGCAAGAAGGAAGGGGTCCTCTCCCTCTTGTCCCACATCGCTTAGGGGGAGTCCTGGCCGGTTATAATGGCTTGGGCCCCTTTAATCGTATAACGCGTTTTAAAGGCGCGAGGACTCAGTGTCCAAAGCGGATAATATTATATAGTGGGGCCCGGGTCATTACAAATGGTATCAGAGCCAACTCCCGAACGTGTGTGGGGCCACAGCGAGGACGCCCTTCTGCTAAGGGGGGGAGAGTGTGACGGCTCGAGCGGCGGTGCGTGTGGAGGAGGGATGGCGGTGCGTCCGCGCCTTGGTCCCCGGACGTGCACAAGGAAGGGGTCCTCTCCCTCTTGTCCCACATCGCTTAGGGGGGGAGTCCTGAGCCAGTTTATAATGGCTTGGGCCCCTTTAATCTGTATAATACGTTTTAAAGTCGTAAGGACTCAGTGTCCAAAGCGGACAATATTATACAGTGGGGTCCGGATTGTTACAAACGGTATCAGAGCCGACTCCTGACCGCGTGTGGGGCCATAGCAAGGACGCTGTTCCGCTGGGGGAGAGTGTGACGGCCCGAGCGGCGGTGCGCGGGGAGGAGGGATGGCGGTGCGTCCGCGCCTCGGTCCCCGGACATGCGCAAGGAAGGGGTCCTCTCCCTCTTGTCCCACATCGCTTAGGGGGGGAGTCCTGGGCCAGTTTATAATGGCTTGAGCCCCTTTAATTTGTATAACGCGTTTTAAAGCCGTGAGGACCCAGTGTCCAAAGCGGACAATATTATACAGTGGAGTCTGGGTCGTTACAGGAATTGAATCAACACTTTTGTTCGGAAAGATGGATAACACGGATAGTTATTTAATTTTCAAAAATTCCATAAAATAATTGAAATGCGTAACTTCACTTATACAATGAAAAAGAAAGTTTAGGTTAAAATTGCAACTTGCATTATTTTGGTGATAGTTATCGACATAGCTAAGAAGCTTAATAAAATGATATGTTACCGTTTTCTTATAATTTATTAAGTTGAAGCATACATGTTTGGTTGGTGGTGAAATCATGTATGCACTTTATTTCATCTATGGATTTAATTTACAACCAAAAGAAATTTGTATTACTAATATGTCATAAACAAATGTTGCTGGTGTGCATTTATTTACAATATAATTAAATGATTGGCTTTGTTGTCTATACTATGCACTCCATTGAAATTACTTTATATAATTAATATTGAAAAAATGTGTCCAATGTGCATTTATAGTAGAGTAAGTGAGATAACTGAGATTTTTTTCTTCTAATCAATCTAACGAGTATTGAGATATGGGACGATGTGGCTCGACAACAAAACTCCGTTCCTAACCATAAATCCAATTTACACAATTTTCTATCTTTATACGAGATTAGATCTGACAGAGATAAATAGAAAAGAAAGGAAGATTATTAATTACAGAAAAAAAAAAGGGGGAGGGAGTTGGAGGGATTTGATTACAGCGTTGTTTACATGTTAATTACAAGAGAAAATGAATATACTATTTATGACTAATATAAGATAAGTTTATAAATATACAAGAATGAAAAATGTGTTTACTAGTCACCACACTTCTCCCAACTGCTGAATATTGATGGATTTCCAGGATTTTAAGAGCCGTAAAAAGTTACTCTGGGTGTGTCTATTTTGGCAAAAAATGAATGATTTGTAAAATAATTTACTAAAAATAATTGTTTGTATCACCTATAAAAATAAATTAATAAAAAAATTTTTTATTGTCATTCAGAATATCTAAACCTAAATTGTTGCAGATAATGTAAATATTTTTATTGGCTAACTATCTCAAGCAACATAAACGATAATTTTTAGGAAAATATTTTTCAAATGATTCATTTTTTGAAAAACAAACGGAGCGAAAAAGAAATGCAAATCCCTTCTAATTCTCCCCCTCATTCTCCCTTAGTTTATCCAACCTAGTGACCATTTTCGGATGACTGCTCTTCTATCCTAGTCTCTTCTACCAAAACACCACCATTTTGCGTGGCCACGACTTCCTTGAAAGTTGATTTTTCGAGAATTATATTGCGCATAGGCTGTGTAAAAATGGCTTTCTATTATTACTGTCTCGGTTAGATGATGTATCGTTGTGCGTACTTTGCATGTTCTATCAGCAACTAAAATCAAAATATCTTTTCAAATCCACATTCAGCCAGATTGCGGGTTTGGCCATGAGCCATGTTGAAAGCGCAGTGGCTACACGAGAAAGGCAAAGACCAAGCAGCGATTTGAACACCGCCCTTGTTAACAGATATACCACCGATTTTTTCTTTTCCCATGCTGTCAAATTCCCGCTGTTTCTACCCATTGGAAAAACGGCGTTTCGAGCTCTCCCCGATGGATTATTATAGTTTTGGCATTTATTATGATGGCCATATGTTAATTGAGCGCTTCAAATGCTAGATGTTAGAAGCTTGGTAGGGGAATCACGGACTCTATCTGAAACTCCACTGGGGAATTGATCTGGCATCAGCACGAAGAGCTGAGGGTTTCGGGGTTTTGTGGTTGGATTGACCCTTCGATACTTAAGTTAGCGTTGGAAATGAGAGAAACTTTAGAGGGAAAAAGAGGAGTATATGGGCTTAAGGATGGGAGAAACATTTTTCTAGAGAGAGAGAGTCCGATGGAGAGAGATCATGCCTAAGTGTCCATGTAATTGTTTATATGTTATTGTTAACGGGTTGTCGATAGTGTCAGATGACGATTTATAGATAAGTAATGAAAGGGTATGATAAATTGCATTCTTATTATGGGAATTAGTGTAAGTCTGACTTTTCAGATAATGTCAGCATCATTACATGCTCTAGTGAAATAATATTAAAGTGATGTCTAGTCAAGATCAACTTATCCAATAATTAAGTGTAATTGTTAGATCGAACACTCGATATGCCAACGTATCAAAAATATCTTGACAACGATGGATTGGCTAGTCAAACCACACTCGCCTGTTCAAATAGCTGGTTCAAGCTCCCAACCCAATGTCACTATCCCCACAGGTCCGTCTTCCTCCTCATGTTTGAAATTCTCAAATCAAAGAAGGATAAAGATTCTTCCATGTAATATCTACTTTTTCTTTTTACACTAGCAATGTATGATTTACTTTTCCATAAAAGGTTATGAGAAATTAATTTGATACTTTACAACTATACTCAATATATGAAATAGTTGAGTGATTAAGCGCTTGATTTGAATACAATATATTATAATTTAAATCGTAGCGCTTCCAAATAGAGCAACCCGATATCTGACGCTCACTATGGGGTGAGCAGAGTGAACCTTAGACGAGATAGTTTGCCTGCATCCTTGAATATCAGTAAAAAGAAATGTTTCCAGATACAAATGGTTGTCAAAGGTTTGCATCTTTGCCGGAAAAGATTTTTGCTTATGTCTCCTTTTCAGTTTTGATAACGTAATCTTTTCTTCAATTACTCTATAGGACTCAACAGGCATCTGATAAGATTCCAAGAATTTAAAGTACTCAAATGGAATATTCTCATAGATGGTGTCATATCAATCGTTCTTATCCTACCAAGAAAACAACGAACTTGACATATGCACATGTGACGTGTTTAAACAATGCATGCCGAAGGACGAAGGCAAAGAGAAAATAATAGGCCAATCCGAACGCAAGCGCATGCAGTTCCATGATTCTTGCGTTGCATGGTCTCTGACGAACTGGGCTAGTACGAACCCGCAATTTTCTACTGAAAGTCTTCTAGATGTTCCGTACACTGAAAGCAAGGACAAGAAATATCTAACACAATCCTTAAGATTTAGGCGCGTTTGATAACGATTTTATTATCGGAAACAAATTCTGATCAGAAATGATTATTTTTTATTCTATTCCCGGGAATTGATTCTGAGTAAAAGAAAGCGATTGGTAGAATCGTCCAAAATTTCTAATTTTGGAATAGAATTGTGTTTGGTACCGTGCTCATTGATTCTGTTCCAAATCAATTTCTTTTAATTTTTAAATAATTTTTTCACTTTTTTTCCTTTTTTTCCTTTTTTTTCCTTTTTTTTTCTTTTTTCTTTTCCTTTTTTCCTTTTTTTTCCCCTTTTTTCTCCTCTTCTTCTTCTTCTTCTTCTTCTTCTTCGGCCCGCCGAACCGGCGATCGGCTGACAAGGGCCGCGACCTCACCGGAGTGTCGCCGGCCCTCGTCGAGGGCGGGCCTCGCCGGGATTGGGCGAGGCCCGCCCGCCATCCATCGGCGGGCGAGGCTCGCCGGCCATCGGCGGGCCGGGCAAGGCCCGCTTGGCCACCAGGTGGGTGGGCGAGCCTAGGCGCCCGGCCCGGCGATGCCGAGCCTCATCGGTGGCCGGCAGCCTCGCCGGTGGCCGGTGGGCCTCGCCCGGCCACCGATGAGGCCGGGCGAGCCTCGCCGGGGCTAGGCGGGCCTCGTCCGGCCCCGGCGAGGCCCGCCTAGCCATCGCCGGGGCTAGGCGGGCCTTGTCTAGCCCCGGCGACGCCCACCTAGCCACTGGCGAGGCCGAGCCTCATCGGTGGCTGGGCTTGCCTTCGGCGAGCTCGTCGGATCTCGCCCTGGCTTGGCGAGCCTCTGATGAGCTCGTTGGACCCGACGGCGTGACCGGCGGGCGGCGGGCGGTGGCGGACAGCCGGTCGCGGGATGGTGGAAGGGAAGAAGAAGAATAGTTTATTTTGATTCTCAAATTTGTTCCCGAACAAGAATCAATTTTTTTTCTTGATTCCACTCCAAATCTATTCTCGGAACAAAAATTTTACCAAACGCGATTCTGCTTCCCAAACTACTCCTCGGGAACAAATAATCAGAATTTGGCCCTGTTTGGATGGTTACCAAATAGGGCCTTAACATACAGATGTCGAGAAACTATTCATGCTCTAGGAATTCTGTTTTTCCTCTACAGTGCATCTCAACCCTCGAATGCGTGGACGTCATGCCCTGAACGCCTTACGCCTTGAATCTAAGGATCGAGATGCTGATAAGCAATGCTCCCTGCCCAGATGATGAATACTCGAAAATTTACGGCATCTCAACGTGCCTTTGTGGAAATCAACTTCCGTGAAATCAATTCCCGTCATGTTTGTTACATGCTGAGCTATTTTGGCGATGGGCATGAATTCCTGCGCAATGTTTCAGCCCTATAAAACGAGCGTTGGAGGATTGAACACGCATGTGATGAAGGGTCGAAGGGCGGTTGTTTGGTTTGATCAGAAGGTTTGGCTCACCGCAATCGCGGGGGCTCTCAGTTCTGGTCCCGTTTTATGGTCCAAGAAGAAGATGGGCACTTGACCTTTCGAAGATGGAAGAGGGCACTGTTCGAGAAGGAGATGGCGCTTGACCTTTTGAGGATGGAACAGGACACTTGATGTTGAGGAGTCGTCGTCGCCCCCATGTTCAAAGATTGATAAAATAAGACAGAGAAATGAAGACTATTTTTGAAGATTGCATTTTGCAATTAACCCAAGCTAAGCATGCAATACCTCATGGGGATTGTATTTTGCACTCTAGCACTAAACTACGAGGTCAAGAACATTAAAAAGCGCATGACAAAATTTCTATTTCTCTATTTATTTATTTTTCTGTTTATTGGAACAGATTTGGAATAGAAATCCATTTGATAATGCAATTTTATTTTTCTATTTTTGGAATAGATTTCTATTCCAAAAATAGATTTGGAACAAAAATCAGAAACTAAAATTTTCAGCTTTTCTATTTCTGAAACAAAAGTAAGTAATGGAAACTCTTTTTATTGTTCACTCTCATCACCGCCCACCACTCATGGAATGCCAGACACTAGCCGCTAGTTGCCCGTAATGCCATACGCCGGTTGCCCCCCGCTGGAAACCGAATGCCCACTACTTGCGGGCCTGCCACCCACCACCAAATGCTAGTTGCTACTCCCTAGAAATAGAGATTCTGTTGTTATAAAACGAATTTCAATTCCAGAAATATAAATTTTAAGTTGTTATCAAACTAATTTCTTTGCTAAGAGACTCGTCCAGGAAATATAAATTGATTTTTATTCCAAAAATTTCGTCATGTGCATCCTAAACTGTCCTATCAGAAAATACCAAACTAAGCCCTTTGCCAACTATAGACCTAACCGTGAATTGAATACCTCGCGGCTAGCCCTTGCACCCATTTTGCCACCTCTAGACAGAATCGTGGTACGTCATCATAGTTATTGACAAGACCTAATCAAATGGATGGGCTTGGCTACTTTTGAGTGGCCCATTGGCCCGCTTGGACAAAAATCCCAACCTTGATCAATGGGCAAATCGAGCCTTGGATGGTACGTGGCCTTCCTTCACGAAGTATAGGGAAAATAATACAAAACGATATTTGAACTTTGACCCAAATACAATGTGGTCCCAAACTTTTAACCTGTTCAATGTGGTCTCCGAATTTTTTGTGTATGTTTAATTTAGTTGTGAGATTATATGAAAATATTTAATATTGTTCCTGAACTTAAATTAATAGAAGGAAAATATTGAACATTTTTATATAGTTCGGAGACTAAATTAAACAAATACTAAAGGTTTAGAGACCATTTTAAATGAATATGGATCACGTTGCATATTAAGTCAAAGTTCATTAATCATTTATAACATTATCCTCTAAGTATCTAATAAGTGACTTTAAATAAGCTAAGAGTAGGGGGGGAAGCATGACAAGCATAATCAGGTAACCGATCCGTCCAAACCCTAATAGGATGTAAACAACTTTTGGGTTTTTGGTACCAGGACTGGTTTTAGTTAGGCTAAAAAAGAACCCACGGGGTTTGGGATGGTTATCGAAGCTAAAATGTAAGAATACTAAAATGCCTTTATTTCATTTATAGTCCTTAGGTTATGTAATAAATAAAAATTGATTATAGGCTTTGGGAACTTTTAAAGATGCACCTTTCGATCATACCCGAAAACCTCTAAATTTGATAAATCATTTTAAAGGAACTCGAGATTACTTACATAATTGTGTGAACCCCACAAAAAAAAAAAAAAAAAAATCATGGCTTTTCGTTTTAGGATAGTCAGATCTTAAATTCCTTTCAGCCTTATATTCTGCAAATTGATGGGACTTATTATGTATTTAGTATAAGATCTTCATTTGACCAAAAAGATTATGGTGGGATGTGGGTTGCCGACGGAACCCAATTACTTTAGTGAGACGGAGTTGAGATTTTATATCGAAGTCCAAAAAGATTCGGAATAAATTTAGATCTATGTATAACTTGGAAAATGAATAATTTATTATAAAAAATAAAAAATAAATATTTTCACTCTCAACGAAAATGCGTTGACATGAATTATTGTCAATAATGAATATTAATATGTAATTTATATATATTTTTTGTGGGGGTATTTCTATTGATACCCTTTCTATAATTATTCACTCCTACAAATACATATCATACAACCCTCATTGGGGTTAAGCCATCACAAACACTTTATCATTATTTTCACTTAACTCTAAACCACCAATGATAAAAATAATTTTCATTGGCTAATTATTTTAGACAACACAAATAATTATTTTCAAGGATTTTTTTTAAAAGGTGAATTTGTTGCGAAATAAATGGACTTTGCAGAAAAACAACAATTATTGGGACAAGTTTGGATGGGCACGGAAAACAAGAGAAAATGACAGCATGCATCTCGTGCGGCTTCCGCGTCTCCTCCAGTCCTTCGTTTCCAAAGGCGGCCTACGTCGTTCCAGTTTCCAGTCCACACGTGACCCGATATCGCCTTCCAAACTCCTTCTAGAGGAACCGGAACGGGGCCGCAAAAGTCAACGCGGCCCGAAGCATCGCCTCGGTCGCATGGAAGACCGCGACGGCTTCTCTGTATTCCTTGCGGCGTAATTCTCAGAAGGGTCGGATCATCAGGAGCGGGAGAAGGTCCGGGATGGATCAGATAATGAACAAGGTGGGGTCGTACTGGTTTAGCCAGAAGGCTAACAAGGAGATTGATTCCGTCGGCGACGATTTCACCGTGAGTTTATCTAACACAACCCACCCACCCCCCCCCCCCCCCCGGGGTTGTCTCTCTGTCCCACCCATTTGAATTTTTGCAATTCGTGGGTTCAGTTCATGTTGATCCGGTGATGAAGTTGCTTCTTTTAAGACAAAATTGACATGTCTGGGATAGCTTCTTTTGTGGGTTTTGTCGTCCTTGCCTGTAACGATTGGATTTCGGCAATAACATTATGGGTTCAGTTCATTGGGTCTCTGCATGTCTCCTGCCCTGTGACTCAATCTGACATAAACCAATCTGTGTATGCTTGGCATCCCGTGCCTTTTCTCTTATATCGCCTTGCCTGGTTCTTGTAATCGGAGAAGAGATGGATTAACGTATTTTGCTCAATAAAGTGATCCACTTCTGGTAGATTTTTTTCCCTTCGGCTAAATATTTTCCATTGGCAGTTGTGGAGGAGTTAGAGAGTATGTTATTGATAATTGAGAATGAACACGCAACTAACAACTCCTAACGGAAATGGATACTGTAGTTTTGCTTTTATGCAGATACATCGGAGTGAAACCTCTCTAACACCAATGTTTTATAGATTTTCTGTCCAGCTATGCACATTTTAGGAATGAGAGCAGTTTGTTTGATGCACATTTCTGTAGTTAAAAGCACTGATAAAGTTTTGTTCAGTTGCAGCTGAAAGCTCATTGGTTTTAAGCTGCTCATGTCTTTTATTTAGGTGAATTTTTAAGGGTTTCTGAAGTGCACTAATTAGTTTGCCTATCCTTTAAGCGTGGTAGTGGTGGATGCCAATGAACGGTGATGGCTTTGCCAATCAGAGCCTGCTTGGTTGTAATACTAAGTTAGGTCTTTGCCTCATGCATTTAGACGAGAATCACGTGTTAAAAACTATAGGGCTTTTATTAATCAGTGTCATGGCTTGCTTAGTATATGGTTTTGAGGAAAAGAAGTCCTATTTTCTCAGGTCAAGGCAGGTCTTGACAAGCACGTGTCAGACAGCATATGCATGTGGTTTTGTAGATAAGTTATGAAGTTTCAAATTCTTTGTTGGTTGAAGTTAAATCTATTGGCATAGAAATCTACAAAATGTATGAGGCCTATCTCTCTCTACGTGCGCGCAAACACACGTGGATATCTGCTCTCGCTTAGTCGTAGAAATCAGGGGAGAAAAGAAATTAAATTTGTTGTCACCATCACATTCATAAGTTCATTAGCGTACAAATATGCATGTTTGTGGAATATTTTTTTTCTGCTAACAGTTTTCTCTTTGAAAAACAGTCAATGTCAAGCAGCCTCAAAAGTGGAACTAAGGGCCGTTCGTTTCGCGAAAAATGGGTCATTTCCGGAAAATATTTTTCCATAAGTCATTTTTCAGGAAAATAACAATATTTTCCAGTGTTCGGCTAAAACTTGAAAATGTTTTGGAAAATATTTTCCGGTGTTCAGTAAGGAAAATATTTTCTAAGACTTCACCACTTAGGCATGCATCACTTACCAACCTATAAATTCATCAAATATGAACTTTCTTTTAAATCCGCGCTAACCTACTTCATATTTTTGTTCACTCATTGTTGCCAAACGCTCATTTACTCTAAAAAATGTTCGTATGGATTTTTAAAAGAAGTAAAAGAGAAAAGAAGCAAAGCATGTATAGCCCTAATGAGAATCTTCCAGTTGAGTGGCTTGTTCTCCCCCTGTGTCATTTATGTTCTAATAAAAAATAAAATAAAAAACAAAGCATGTAGAGACCTTTGCTTGAGCAATGTACAAGGGTAGAGTAAATAAAGAAAATGATAAGCAAGATTACAGAGCGCGAGTTTGAGATCGAGGAGCTTGAGGTTCGCCTAGCAACGGCCGACGACTAGCCAAGAAAGAAGAAGATGGGAAACAAAGAAAAGAAAAAAAAAAAAAAGGAAATTAAAAATAACTCGAATTAAAAAAGAAAAAGAAAATTAAGAAATAATTCGAATAAAGAAAGAAACGAAGAAGAAGAAAGGGGAGGAGGAAGTGAGGATTTGTAGAGGTGTGAAATAAGAAATATCAAGTGAGGAAAATGTTTTCCACTTTTCAAAAGTGGAAAACATTTTTCCCTAATTTAGAAGACTTTTTTCCTTTCATGGAAAACATTTTCCCCAATGAATTCATATTCCGTGAAATGAACGTCGGAAAATCCAGAAAACGTTTTCCCGGAAATTATTTTCCGCGAAACGAATGGAGCCTGATTGGTCAACAAACTGAAAGGTTTGCTCTTAACACATATCTTGTGTGCCACTATTTGCTTTCATGTGTTAATCATTAAGTAATGATGCTCTTACTCACCTGTTCTGCTCACTGGAATTTCGAGAGCATTGTTTGCATAACATAACCTGGCAGATTGTTTGTACACTAAGAAAAGTTATCGTGTTTTTTCCTTTGACAAAAGCTTCACATTGACAATGTGCAGCCTGACTTTGATTTTTTCCCCTAGTAAAGGTTCATGATGACCCTCATAAATGTCCAAATAGATGCTGATGCCCCAGCAGCAAAAACCTCCTTTGTTGAGTTCCTCAATGTGATATCATGGTCTGCCATTAGTTATCTCCTTGGGCATCTATTGCCACACAAAAGATAACCTTGTGAAAGCCTCTTGTTTCCATGGGCCATTTGCAATGAGTCTGATGGCATGGATGATTTGATCTAAACATTGATATAATGTGGTATTATAACTATAAATACACAACATGATTTTTTCTGTTTCATTAGAGATTTTGTGTAATTGCATCCCTTGCTTTACTGGAGTCTTGCCTTTCAATATATAAAAAGAGTTGATGATATAGACCTGTCTTTTTAATTTCATTGTCATAGGCTGTGCCAAGGGTATTTACTTCTCCAATATTTTTACTTTTTTTAGATAGATTTGAGATGCACTTCGCAAACAAAACTTATAAAGAATGAGCATTTTACATCAGGTTGAGGGTTGTTCGACCTTTTTTCTTCTTCTTTTTTTGGCATGAACCTCACTCATAACTTGGTTTTGCAGGAAAGATGCAAAAGCCATTGCCGGATCTTCTGAAGGAATATGATTTACCAATAGGGATCTTCCCTCGTGATGCTACCAATTATGAGTTCGATGAGGAGACCGGAAAGTTCACTGTCTTCATTCCGTCAGTTTGTGAAGTAGGCTACAGAGACTCCTCTGTTTTACGTTTTTCCACCACGGTGACGGGCATTTTGACTAAAGGGAAGCTGGCGGACGTAGAAGGGATGAAGACGAAGGTGATGATTTGGGTGAAGGTGACGTCAATTTCTTCTGAAGCATCGAAGCTTCACTTCACTGCTGGTTTGAAGAAAACGAGAAGCAGAGAAGCTTATGAAGTTATTAGGGCTGGGTTTACAGTAGATAAGTTTTGAGGTCTTCTGCGTTTGTGTTGCAGATCTTGGCAACTTGGTCTTGTATCATAGAGCTTCTGACATAACACGCCGTGCACTTTATGATTGCTCGATGTAAGCATTCGAATCGTTCCTCATAGTTAGAGTCAATAATATCTGTGTGATCTGGAAGTTGCTATAGCTTCTGGAGTTTACTTGCTCTTCAAATCAATAACCATGTGTAAATGTCAGAGTTAACTCGCTGTTGCTAATAGCTTCTGATGCTATGCAACTCCCGGATGTTATAAAAAGCTGGTTTCTCCGTAGATCTGGTTGGTCTTGCTAATGGGGTTTGTTGCCCCAGCAGTTGCAAGTCTCAAGGAGCTTGCAAATGATGCAAGGAATGTAAAATCAACTAGCAAGTTAACCACTATGAATCTGTGTGAGGATCCAATTAATCTAATACTATTATACCATGTTGATGCTCCATGACGGGCCCTATGGGAATTGACATGTGGTCCATCTGGTAATTGCCACGTCACTTCTCTTTGCTTTTATTCTTTTGTTTCATCTTCATTTCTAAGAAATAACTTACCATCAATAAAGCCTTGAAAATAATCTTATATGGTTACCACCCCACCTCACATAATTATCAATTTTTTAATTCTTTTTCTTCCTGAAATTTATTCTCAATAAAATTATATTGATTGAAATAATAAAATATATAGATAACACTGAAATAATCCCCATGCATTGAAATTTTCGAAAGAACACATAGATATAGTATCTGTTTTTCCTTTTATCATCTTATATTGAAATAGCAAATCAAAACGCATGATAGAGAAACTTAATCAATCTGATATATTTAGTAATAAGCCAAATATGCTAATGACCTGCGTTTTTTCGCACCCTCGTGTGCCACCATCAACTAGCCTTAGCGAATTAGGTTTTTTGGGCACTTCTCGTAGACCCTCTTGAAGAGAATCGCTTACGGGTTAGAACTCTTGAGATCAAGAGAGCGGAGGTTAAAGATATGGAAGTCCCTGCAAAGGACTCAAATGCTGAAAGTGGAAGGATATAGGTCTGATGAACTTAGTCTTTTGAATAAAGGAAAAGCAATCGAGACCGGTCATGTGAAGGTTATTGACGTCAGCTACATAAACTGTAATGTTCATCGGTGTTCTTCGTCAGCGACAAGGAAACAGTAAGTTCCAGGGATTGGTTAAGGGTCCAGATAAGCTTGCTGTCATTGATATCATAAAGTATGCATTCATCCTAGCATCATGCACAATTTACCCATGTTTAGTGATGTACAATCCGTTAACTGGTGGCTCATATTCATTTATGCGAGACCAATGAAACAGTTCAATTTACGAACTTAATATGCGAAAAAGAATGCAGTGACTAGTTCTAGGCCAAATCCTCCCCATTTTCAAATCAGACGTGTAGAAGTGATCACAGTATGAATCCGTTTGCCTGCCGTGTCCTCACTGTCGCAGATAATGTTCAAGTTAAGCCCCTGAAAATTTGGAGGAAGTACCTTGGCATGGGCGAGTTTTACCTACGGGATAATGGACCCAACGCTCTTAGGCAATGCATTCGGTACGATGATTGCATAGTATATTAAACATGTGAATTTCCAAATTGCCCGACATTCGCCTATTTCAGATCATCTTGTTAGGTTTAGGTTATGAGTATTATTCGAAGATCAACTTTATTACAGACTGCCTCTTGTTGATTTCATTCAACCTCATACATCAGGCCAATTTTCCCTAATTCGAACCAACTGCCATCATCTATACATATACTAGAGCGGTCGACAACATTATCATCGTAATCACAGTCTATATTGGCAAGAAATTTACACATTGTGATGGCCCCAAGAACAAAAAAAAAATCGACCCATATTGCCTTTCCTTGGTAGTAGAATGTAAGCTAGCTTCAAAAACGAATTTCTTGGCATATAAAGTCGATCTAATCGACCGACATCTTTTTTTATGACTTACAATCTGTCTCCTTTGGCCTGAAGCATAATCTCCAACTCCAGTGTCTCCGGAAACTGGTGTTGTGATCATTATCGGGAGGACGAGAAGACTAAATCATCTCCCACATCACTCTTATGTCTCCACATTCCTCACAAGACTCCATGTCCTTGTAAAGCATCATTAGGCCATTCATGTTACCTTCAGAATATGCCACCCCATATCAGGAGAAAAAATTGTTTAAATCCAATGATCAATCCAAACATAAAGCTTAAGCTCTCCTGCCTCTTGTGCTGTGTGTGTGTGTGTGTTAGGTTCTTATGTTACCTTTGGCCTTGTATCTGAGGCATGAAGTGAAGTTGAGAAGCATAGACTTTGTTTGGAAAAGAAGTGAGTTTCTGAAGCTTGGCCAGTTTCTCCACCTGTTCACCCTCATATTGTTTTTCCCTCACTCACTCACACTCTCACTTTCATTCACTTCCTTTTATAAGTCATCACTCCCGCTTATCTCCTCACTTCACTCAACAAAACAATGCTAAACCAGCTACACAACAAACCTAAAATAGACATGCCACAAAACAACACTGATCAAGATAGGACGCTCCATGTAATCAAATTCCTCCTTTATATTATAAACTAAACATAATCAAAATGCAATGAGACACTAGTGCTTGTCCTCTTGATCCAACAATCATTTAGAAAAGTCAGAAGGGTCCAATTTATTGCAACAAATGCTCTAACTAATTGAAATACGCATTAGGTCACCTTGTATCATATGTGTTCAAGCTAGGAGGTGCCACAGTGTCATGGAAATCCTCTAAACAAACTCTAATAACGCGCTCTACGATGGAATCAGAGTTCGTTGCTTTGGATAAAGATGCTGAAGAAGCAGAATGGCTTCGACATTTTTTAGAATATGTTCCAGTGTGGCCAAAACCTATGCCTGCAATTTGCATACACTGTGACAATCAAGTAGCAATTGCAAGGGCGCATAATGTGATATATAACGGTAAGTCTAGACATATTCGTCGTAGACAGAGAATATTGTAAGGCAGTTGCTCTCAAATGGAATCATTTCTTTATACTTTGTAAAGTCAAAGGAAAATATTGCGGATTCGCTGACAAAAGGTTTGTCAAGAGAGCAAATAAACCGCGCATCAAGGGGAATAGGTTTAAGAGCCTTAACCCAATAAAGAGACTCCAAGGTGGAAACCTAACCTATGTGATTGGAGATCCCATGGTCTAGGTTCAATAGGACAACGTAAATTCTGGAAACTCTAGTGTAAGCACTGTCTCTCATTCCTATGATGTAACAGTGCTTTCCTACAGCGTTATTAAGGGTACGCTATGCGTTTAATGATTCCTATAACTTGGAATGTAACATCCATGTAAGATATGGTAGGATATCTTTAATAGGAATGCACCTATATGCGTGGAGCTAGCCGATTCTATGAAAATCTTCAAAGGCTAGATTTTCTAAAGCACGCATGAATCCCGAGAGGATCAGGGCTGAAAGAACGAACACAACCAAGAACCAATCTTGAATTGGAAATACTCTGTGTGAGGTTTATTGTCTAGGCTTACACAAACAATTGATGATTCAAGGCTTAGTCCATCAACTAGTTAAGTAAGTCCGATAGGCTTTCACTAAAGAAGGTTCAAAGTGAAAGCTACCTATCTTGATGCGGTGTATTTCAACAAACATCTCAAATTTCTTCGAGTCAAAAATGTTTTGTTGATCCATTAATGTGGGGGATTGTTATAATTATGGTAAATGGATCAACGAAAGCCAACAAATTAAGATATGTTTTCTCTATTCACGTATAAATTGAATTCCTGAATTTCCTAGATTCACCTATATTTTTAATTCATACATTTATTTAATTCACGAATCTCTTGATTTCACGTGTCTTTGGATTCATGAGTCTCTTGGATTCACATATCTCTTGATTTATGAATTTCTTGGATACATGCATCTATTTAATTCACATATCTCTTCTGTACATGAACTTTAAAGCTCTATAAATAGATAAGAGTATAGAACTTCATAAGAAGGTTTTTCAATAGAACAATTCGAGACAACTATTCCAAAAGAGATTTGAAATACTACTCTACTCTTCTGATTTTTCTGGGTGTATTGTTTCAATTGAACAGTTCAACTGAGTCATGTTTGCATAGTGCTAATCCAAACAGGTTTGAGGTGTTGTATCTTGGGAGGCATAGTTCGTGAATCTACAGAGCACCATTGGCAGGAACTAATCGTCTTAAGGAGATTCAGATATTCATACCTCACCTCCAATTTTATGTTATTTTTCCAATGATATCTTATTTTTTTCTTCTCCAAGATTTGTAAGTTTACATAAAAAGAATGATATTATAAAGTTATTAACGTCTTCTTTACATTGATGTTCTGATTACAACAAATAGTTTACTTTCTCTGGATTGACGATGCAGACCACCGGCAAGTTCTCACTGTAGGCCCTGGTGATAGCATTGAGCATGCTGAGCCCGCTGATGGTGAACGTCAAGACACAGGCCCCAACACCTCGGGCGCGGGCATAGCCGTCAGCGGCGTACCCAACGTGGAGCTCGTTGTAGCAGTAGATGAAGTTGAGCCCCGGCTTGGCGATGAGGTGGTCAAGGAGCGTGAGGTTGAAGACCCCGGGGATGGAGAAGACATCGGTGACGATGATATGGATGAAGCGGTGGGCAAGGTGAAGGCCCATGGTGGCGTCATGGAGCTGACCACCGCATGCGCAAGGGCTAGGGTTTGGATCGCCATAGAGGCGCCGTTGGGGGGCGACCCGACGTCGTTGTAGAGGGGCTTGCATGAGTTGAGCGCTCTGATGTTAGTGTCCATGGCGGAGCAGCGGTGGTGGCGGTGGTGGCAGTGGAGGAGGAGGAGGTTAAGGGGGAAATGGAGGGAGAAGGTGAAGCGAGGAGTGGCAATGGAGGTTTGTGGGCGCTTCTGGAGTTTTTTTTTGTGTTTGTGCGTGGAGGAGCGGTTAAAAATGCGGTCTTTATATATGCCAACGAGAGAGAGAGAGAGAGAGAGAGAGAGAGAGAGAGAGAGAGAGAGAGATACAATGGGCGGTTTTGCGGCGGAGAGAGGAAAGGTATTGGCATTATCGTTGAAGGCGGAGGGAGACAAAAGTGATCATGATAGGATTTTCCTTCTCAGCCTTTTTGGAGGATTGATTTTTCGACGGTGAGCTAAGCAATTTCATGTGGGAGTTCCTCAGTTTTAGATGTCAAATTGACCCACAAATGTTGTGTTCCAGTCTGTTTGGACCGTGGAATTGGGGCATATTCAATTTCGTTTAGAATTTGTGGGCGCGGGACTAGTTGTGACTCGAAAAAGGGGTTGCGGGACGAGGTCTTGACCCTATTTAGTAGCGTTTCCATTTTTATATTTTTCAATTCTTTTGCTCCCAAAACATAAAAAGAATATAAATTTGTTTGGTAACGTCACTAATTTTAATAGATCAATGATCAATGAATAAATTTAAAATAAAAACAAGAAATAGAAAAAACTTACTTTCTTATTCCTAGGAAAAAAGAAAGAAATAATGTCATTTTAGAAAAACAAGCTCAATATAACTTAATACTTGTCTTTACACAATCGACACAAGATCTGGTCTCTTGATCCAATTCAAGTCCCATTTTTGGAATATTAAAAAAAAAATAAGAAAAAAAAATTTAGAAATTAGATTTTGAGTAGTTTTACTATATTTTAATGTTAATTCTAGTTTAGAATTAGTTTAGCATAAAAAATGTGAAAATGTTTTGATGAAAATTGATTCAAAATTGAATAAGCTTTTAGAGCTTTACTATATAGATTTTTCAATGTCGTTTCTTGTAGAGACAATGCAAGGTGGCAAAAGCTTGATGACTCCAAGCAATGTTTACTCTTTTTTCTCATAAGATCCATACACCTTTTCATTGTAATGCCTAAAGGTTTACCATCAATACACCTTTTTATTGTAATGCCTAAAGGTTTATCATCAATCTCCTCATATGTGAGTTATAAACTAATGAGACTCTCTTTCCGATTCCAATCATCCATTTTTTACAAACTATTATGGTGAATTTTCTTAGGTCATTTTAAAATACCTTGATCAATCAAATCATTACAAAAGTCCAATTTTATCCAAACATGAAATGTTAAATCTTTTTATAATCAAATAGAAAATTAGAAGTAGAAATTTTTAGGGTTGTACCAAACACATTTTTATTCATTTTCTATTCCGGTAATAGAATCCTTGTACAGTTACCAAACACGTTTTTCTGTTCAGAAACTCATCTAGGGAATAGAAATAGAAAAAAAAAATTTCTAAACCGAAATTGTTCCTGGGAACATAAATGTTACCAAGTATACCCTAGAAGTCACATGATATGTTTAGGGGTTTCGGAATTCGAAAATCTACCTGCACACTCTTTACACATACCAAGCTATTCCTAAGATTTTTTGCTCTTTTTTTTTTTTTACTGATCTCTTTTTTATATGTTTAAATGTATCGAGTAATGAGAATAAGTGTATTTAACTCTTACAATTTTTTTCGGTGTTTGTTGAGTCTTAAAATTACATCGTTAGTAGCCGCGAACATGTCCCTTATAATGAATGAACATGATTTTTTTTTTTTCTTTTTATGGTGAATGTTATTAAATGTGCTAATAACTACAATCGCCAATTTTTCTTTACATTTTCTGTAATAAGTTTTTTGAAAAAGAAAAAATAAATTGCACATGATGGTGCGAAGTACTTTAGAACCTAATGAAACCCACATGCTATAGTTTTGAGTGGTAGGTTCCGAGTTTCAAAATATGCAGGATAAGTTACTATTTCCAAAAAATATGAAACATGTTCCAGCTGATAAATTATAGATGGAGGGTGAAACACAGTTCATCCCTAATTGATGTTCAGATGCAACCATATTGAAATCAATCTGCAAAATTCCCATGTTAATGTATCTAATATTTAATCAAGAAATTCCAAATTATTTGATATATGAAATCCTATATCGTGAAATGTTACATGTTGATTTTCGAAAAGAAATAGGTAGTTTTACATTTGAATACATCGCACGACAACGACACGCGATGCATCCGCGTCAGTAGGAAAATGTGCTTTTACCCATGTGACTCGCAATCACATGTAACACTGCTCGATGGCGGACTAAGATCCATCTGTGGATGTTGTTTTAGGGTTTAAAAATCCAGCGAACGGTCCTTGGAAACGATGCATCGGGCTAGTTCCTAAACTTTGACCCAATGTGTGATGTGGTTCATGAACTTTTAATTTATTTAATGTGATCATGAATTTTAGCTTAATATACAATGTCATCCTTAAATTTTTAATTTATTTGATATAGTATATGAACTTTTGATGTATGTTCAATTTAGTCCTTAAACTATTATGAAAATATTCAATGTTGTCCCTAATCTTGAATTAAATGAAGGACTACATTCAAGCACTATATCGAGCATGTATCAAAAGTCCAAGGACCAAATTGAAAAAATTAAGAATTCAAAGACCACATTGAACATTAAGTAAAAGTTTAGAAACCACATTACACATTGACCAAAGTTCAAAGATCATTTGTATCATTATCTCTTCATTTTCTTTTACTTTCCACTAAGTTTATTGCAAGCGTGGATGGCTAGAGGATTATAGTATTATGTTATTGCTAATGAATAGTGGAGACACTTAACTTGAACCGTGTTTTTCCACTCAACTCCCAAAAGAAAAAATCATGTCTCGGAGTAAAGTGCCCAAGGTATAAGCTAAAACTCCCATCCCCGAGCTTGAAAGCGGATTTTCCTTTTTGTAAGTGATTATTTATAGGAGGAAGGGCTTAACTTTGAACGTAAGTTAGAA
Source organism: Eucalyptus marginata (assembly GCA_014182565.1). Taxonomy (NCBI): domain Eukaryota; kingdom Viridiplantae; phylum Streptophyta; class Magnoliopsida; order Myrtales; family Myrtaceae; genus Eucalyptus; species Eucalyptus marginata. The sequence continues at coordinate 13,139,360 of CM024585.1, forward strand.
GATGGTGGATCACGCCAAAACTTGATTCCGGAGATTATGGCAATCAAACTTCTATATCATTTCACATGTCCCAAAAGTAAACAACTTGAAGGGTCCCCATACTAATCAAAGATAGATTTGAGGCAATGCATGTGTTACGGTTTGTGATTCTTCTGTACTAGCAAACACTTGTGAGTGAAGCGTAGGGTTATTGGATGAAGAGTGAGTGATGTAGAAAGGATGAATATGAAAGTTCTGTGGGAGTGGCATTAGGAAAATTGATCCTAGAAGTTTTAGGATAGAAAGGATACATCTTTACAGAGCGCTAAAGGTGAGGTTGGCCTCCCATGCACAAATTGATTGAGAGTTTATACTACTCTCCTGATAATGCCATGACAGGCCAAAATTAATTGGAGTGCCAATAGTGATTGCTATCTTACTCGATGGACTAAATGTCCGAACTAAACTAGGTGTGGTACGATCCGATACGAGAAAGCTATTTGCCATATTATTCTCCAAAACAACTATAGAAGGAAGGTTGACCTGGTGTTATCTTTTTACTAGGCAACACACTAGTTATTCCTCAACCAAGGATCTGCTAACCCGTGAAAGATGGTATCAAAGCAAGATCCCTCTAGTGAGTGAGATGAGTCTGAGAAAATTTATGGTCTACCCAGCCCTACGAGGGCCAAGGAAAAACGTGTTTGAACAAAGTGCGGCTCTCAACCAACTTTTAGGATGACAATAGGAGCACAAGAAAGAACTAATTCATCACCGAATACAGAAAATGCTCCTAGATCAATTGGTGAATCTTAAGAGGAGGTTTGTTATCACATTTTCAACAAGGGGAGAAACCTCCACTGGTATGCTAGGATCAAGAAAGGCTTCGTAGGAAAAATAGAGTGCTACCAAAAGGTGCAATTGGCGAAAAATGCCACATTTGTCAAGGAAAGCACAAGTGACCGAATGTGTCAAACGGGTGCAATCAAAAGAAATTACCAATGGAGCAGTATGTTCGGTTGGGTGAGCATTGCCATTTGATATATGCTGATCCAAAGTGGAGCATCAATGGTTAAGGAAACACAAGGATAACCCGCAATGAGAGCATTGCGGAATTGAGTGGGGGAGAATGGCACAGTTCGTGATTCTCTCGTACTCGCGAACCCTTGTGAATGGAGCTTGGGGTTATCAAGTAAAGAGTAAGTGATGTACAAGAGATGAATGCAACTGGCCCATGAGAGTGGCATCAGGACAATTGGTCTTAGGAATTCTAGGATAGAAAGGATAAATCTCTATAGAATTCTAAAGGCAAGGTTGGCCTCTCATGCACAAACTAGTTGAGAGCTGATGCCGCTCTCCTAATGAGGCCATGGCAGGCCAAAATCAGTTGGTGTACTTAAAGTGATTTGTCGTCTCGTTTGATGGACTAGACGCTCAAGCTAAACTGCATGTGGTGTGATCCGATATGAGGAAACTATTCGCTGTATATTCTCTAGAAGAATTATAGAAGGAAGGCCAGCATAGTGTTATTTGCTAATTAGGCATTGTAAGGGCTATTTCACGGCCAAGGATCTGCTGACCCGTGACACATGCATTCGTGGAGGTCCCTGTCCTCGACTCCAAGCCCACCAAACGTAACTGTGCATTCGCAATTATTCCTTCCGCATGTTTAGGATGTCGACCCAAAGCCGACGGTCAAATATATTATCAAAATCCACAACCAAGAAACATGATTATTTTCAAGTCACAGAGCGTAGGCAATGCTCGAGAAGACGCTTTCTTTTTCATGTCCCCAACAAGTACTTGAAGCAACATATTGATGCGAATCTAGGCTTCCACTAAGAATTGGGAGGGCGGCTATTGGCGGCCGAGACCCGAGAACCCCATTCCAAAAGCTCTTTGCTGGTGTCGTCCTTGTGAACTATCACCTCTATAAAGCACAAGCAATCCTTCTTGGGCCCTGTCGCCGTCTGAATCGCTTTCGTAAGCTCCTCCTCATAGAGAACCTGCAAACATGAGCAAATTTTATTATTTCTTTGGAGGGATTTCTTGAATTGGCAAATCGTCCTGATCATAACTCGTATACAAGCAACTTACTTTTGTTGTCCAGCACTTGCCCTCGCCATTGTGAATTGCTTCCACCAAGCCAGTGTAATTCCAGTTCTTGATCACATTGTATGGGCCATCATGGATCTCCACTTCAATGGTGTAGCCACCATTGTTTATCAGGAAGATGATGGTGTTCTGCCCACATCGCAGCATGGTTGACACATCTTGGGCAGTTACCTAGAGCGCAAAAATCGCCCACGACTTTAACATTATTCATCTCTTCCATTCAATCAACACAACAAGATAAAGCCAATCAAATTTAGTAGAAAAAGGGAGGGAAATGAATAAGGTCAGTGCATGACTGGCATTATATGACAAAACTCCTCACCTATGCAAATTGCTTAACAAGATTACTAGCATGTCTATTGATTGAGCTTGCAAAACTAGTGATATCTTCTTGACAGAAGCTCTATGCATAACTATGTCATTCATGATGGCTTGTTCGAATTTGCTTAGCTATGTAACAAATACCAGAAAACATTCCATACCTGGAAGCTACCATCTCCAATGCATGCAATGACTCTCTTCTCTGGCACTGCCTGTGCATACCCAAGGGCTGCGCCGATGGACCATCCAATAGATCCATACTGCATTTGGAACTCATACCTACATACCCCCATTCAAACAATTTCAATGTGTATTCTTTAAGTAGCTCCAGATCAAAAAGTTAAAGACGATGAACCAAATCTATACAACCACACCCACATACCCGCAGCCTTTTGGTAATTTTAGCTTCTGGCAGTTGAACCAAGAGTCTCCAGTCTCAGCAATCACAACTGATTCACTAGAGAGCATGTCCTGTATGTGCTTGAACAGGACATTCACCCTCAAAGGCTCCTTGGGTTCACACTTCAATGGATGGCCCTCGGGAACATAAATCCTGCGATAATTCTCATAAGCGGTGGTATTTTGCTTAACCCGCTTAGAGAGTGCTTGAAGAAAATCCTTCATCAGAACACAACCAAAAGAGGGTCCGTTTCCAATCACAACCCTATCAGGCTGCAAAATAATGGCCTTCTCCTTCTTGAGAAGGAGGGAGTACCCAACGGAGCTGTAGTCGTTGAAAATGGGCCCAGCAAATAAGTAGGCATCTGCGGATTCCATGATCTCGGCACAGAATGCAGTGCTCACCGCACCCCAGTAAGTCCCAATGAAGTGGGGATGGTGCTCTGGCACGAGTCCTTTAGCTGATGGCATCACAGCTACTGGAAAGCCACATGCATCAGCTAGTTCTACAAAGGCTTCACAAGCCTTTGCAACCCGGAGTTTCGGGCCACCCACCATGATTGACTTCACTGCCTTGTTCAAGAACTCTGTAGCTGCCTCTACTGCAACTTCCAATCCCATTTGATTAGTCAATCTGCATCAATAAAAAGTAATCAATCACATCACTCTAGTCCTAATCTAATGCAGCAAATAGGCTCGATCGATTGAACAGGTGGAAAGTTACTTGGGAGAGAGTGCAAATGGAACCGGCTTGCGACTGAAAGCTGGGTGAGGTATAGCAGGCAAGTTGCAGCTTATGCTTATGTAAACAGGCTTGCTTTCTGCGAGAGCAGTCGAGATCGCAGTATCAATCTGTTCATGTGCATCTTCCAAGTTATTCACCACAGCCTAGAAAAAGGCAAAACAGAAACAATCAACAAGTCAGTTCATTCAATCTACACTTAATATACATTCCCCTGTCACAACAATCTGTGCTAAAACCCCAACAACAACTCTCCCTGGCACACTATTTAAGCAACCATTAGTATATTATTATAATCTCACAGAGCTGACCCACCACAAACAATGAGATCCTCTGTGCAATATTCTAGTCAACAGATACGTCTTTCCCAAGACAAAGATCATATCGAAAAGAAAAATTAGTGTCAGCGAAAAGGATGATGAAAAGGGATCGAAGAGATACCTGAAAGCAAGTAACAGTCTGGAAACACCTAAGCTCTTGGCTAAAATCATACAACCCGGTGGTATGGTGAAGTACCCTATTCGTCCCGTAGTCATTGGAGTTAGGCCCACCGACAATGCAAATCACTGGCAGGTTCTCGCTATATGCACCCGCAATCGCATTGAGCACGCTGAGCCCGCCGACAGTGAATGTCACAACACAGGCCCCGACGCCTCGCGCACGGGCGTAGCCGTCAGCGGCATACCCGGCATTGAGCTCATTGCAGCAGCCGACGAGGTTGAGCCCCGGCTCGTTGATGAGGTGGTCAAGGAGCACGAGGTTGAAGTCGCCGGGGACGGAGAAGACGTCGGTGACGCCAATCTGGACAAGCCGGCGGGCAATGTGGCAGCCCATGGTGGCATCAAGGGAGCCGGCGGCCAGGGTGTGAGGGAGGGCCAGGCTCATCATCACTGAGGCAGCGCCAATGGGGGGCGACCCGATGCCGTTTGAGTTGGGCTTGTGGGAGTTGAGGTCGACGACGGTGGTGTCCATGGAGGAGAGGCTAGAGGAGGTAAAGCGATGAGGTGCCATGGAGGTTCGTTGAGGAGTTAGTTAAAAATGGAGCCTTTAAATAGGCAAGAGGGCGCGAAGAGCCGTGAGGGGAGAGAGAGAAGTTATTGGCATGTCAATTATTATTTATTTTTATTTTTTGGGTCAGAATGTCGATTATTATTTAAGGCGTTGAAATTTGGAAAAACTCACTAACACGCCACCACAAACTAATTATTTGACCACTAAAAACCCTAAATTAGTATACCTGTGACAAATTTACACTCCGTTAGTATCATTTAAATTTTACTGTAAAATTATTAAGTTTGATGATTTGATAACGAAAGTGCTTCGAGCTTGACCCAGTTGCGAACTCTTCATGAACTAAATAGATCTTAGGGAAACAAAAGGACCCAATTGAGAAATTTCTCTCTATTTTAGTGGGATTGGAAGCGACCTGTATTCCCCCACGCCATCCATGTTCCTCCAATTACATCTTCGTCTTTCCCTCTGCCTTGACGTGATCCGCTTGTGTTGCTCCTATCTTGTTCTATGGCCACATGATTCAACAGCCATATCGGGGTTGGTTTTCATGCTTGCTGATGAGCAAATTTTATCTAGGGAAAAGGTAATACCTGACGTGACATGTCGATATGCTAAGATAACTCGATTGATTGGTGATTGCATGCACGCTTTTTCGCGATAATTTTGCCACAACATTATCTCTACAATGAACTGATCAAGCTCGTTTTCAATGCAAGTTCCCAAATTTTAATGATTGAATACATGTGTCTTACATAACATTCTCCCCCGATAATATGGTTTTTTGCCTCTCGAAACTGTAAGAGATAAGCAATGATATTTATCTAGCTATTATCGTCATGCTAATTTATCATGCAAAATAGGCATTATGAATTGAAATGTATATGGTTTAATGAATGTGGTCCCACCATTTTAACTTTGCTTTCACCCTTTTTAAGTTACCTTTCTTCAGTACATATACTCCCACTTGCACATATATTATCGTCCAGAAAACCATTCCTCGTCTTTAATTTGATTCTCCATTTCTCCCTCATATTGCCAACTGCATTCTCCCACTTGGGTTTGAATACAAACCTCACACTCATGTATATATGGTCAAGTGCACAGAGCATTGACATCATCACATACGTATCAATCTAGTGTTCCTCAAGACAAATCCCAAGATTATTACTGTACCTATTAAAAAAATCCTGCGTTGCAAAAATTCTGAAAAAAATTTGTGGAAACTGTAAGAGATAAACAATGATATTTATCTAGCTGTTATCATCATGCTAATTTATCATGTAGAATAGGCGTTACGCACTGGAGTGTATATGGTTCGATGAATGTGGTCCGACCATTTTAACTTTGCTTCCACCCTTTTTAAGTTATCTTAGAAAACCATTCCTCGTCTTTAATTTGATTCTCCATTTCTCCCTCATATTGCCAGTTGCATCCTCCCACTTGGGTTTGAATACAAACCCCACACTCATGTATATATGGTCAAGTGCACAAAGCATTGACATCATCGCATACGTATCAATCTAGTGTTCCTCAGGACAAATCTCAAGATTATTACTGTACCTATTAAAAAAAAATCTTGGGTTGCAAAAATTCTAAAAAAGATTTGTGGAAATATTTCTGCTGATATTATATAACAAAATAACATAAACCATGGTGGAAAATTTGAGTAATTCTGCGTCGACACACATGGGCATGCGGGCACACATGATTTAATATATATACATCAACTAGGAGGGTGTTAAAAGATGGTACTATACGTACTAGACAGCTAATGGAAATCATAGGATACCCTCAAGGGCTGAGGTCAGTTACTGATTGACAAATATTTTATGAGATTTTACAGGACCGGTGTTAAACTATTGTAAAAGTTTAAAATTCGTGGTTTCATATTTCATTATTCTATCCCTTTAATAATTGAGGTATAAAGTGAAAGCTAGTTCCTTCCTTCCGAAAGGCAGTTTCATCAACTTAAAGGAAGGGGTGGGAAGTCAAGAAGTAAGCACTTGAGCCGGACAAAAATGAGCATCAAAAAGAGAAAACAGATATTGACCAGGAAAAGAAAAAAATAGGGGAAAAAGTCAAGTCTGAGAAAATATTGGGTGGTTCGGGAGCGCCACGTCAGTGTGGTCCCGGACCACTCACGCAGCACCACGTGGAAGGGGGGAGAGACAGCCCTGGCCCACCTCTATATGCTCTCTCTCCTCTTTCTCCTCTCTGTCTCTCCCGCTGTCTCTCCCCCCTTCCACGTGGCGCCACGTGAGTGGTCCAGGACCACACTGACGTGGCGCTCCCGGACCACCCAATATTTTCTCGTCAAGTCTTACCTCATCCTACGCAATCAATTTTGGAGTCTATTTTAAAATTGGTCTCCGAAATCAATGAAACTTTTGTTCTTTGAAATTAATTTATTTTTTCACTGTGCTGCTAATTATAGCCTCACAATATTATTCTTTTTTTCCAATATGAAAGAATAAGATTCTCTGTGTGATAGTAAATGCAGGAATTGAATGAACACTTTTGTTCCGAAAGATGGATAAAGCAAATACTTATTTAATTTTCAAAAATTCCATGCAATAATTGAAGTGCGTAACTTCGCTTATATAATGAAAAAGAAAGTTTAGATTAAAATTGCAAATTGCATTATTTTGGTGATAGTTATCGACTTTTGGTGATAGTTATCGACATAGCTAAGAAGCTTCATAAAATGATATGTCACCGTTTACTTATAATTTATTAAGTTGAAGCATACATGTTTGGTTGGTGGTGAAATCATGTATGCACTTTATTTTTATTTTTTTATCTTTTGGTCTGAATGCACTTTATTTCATCTATGGATTTAATTTACAACCAAAAGAATTTTGTATTACTAATATGTCATAAACAAATGTTGCTGCTGTGCATTTATTTACAATATAATCAAATGAAATGGCTTTGTTGTCTATACTATACACTCCATTGAAATTACTTTATATAATTAATATTGAAAAAATGTGTCCAATGTGCATTTATAGTATAGTAAGTGAGATAACTGAGATTTTTTTTCTTCTAATCAATCTAAAGAGTATTGAGATATGGGACGATGTGGCTCGACAACAAAACTCCGTTCTTAACCATAAATCCAATTTAGACAATTTTCTATCTTTATACGAGATTAGATCTGATAGAGGTAAATAGAAAAGAAAGGAAGATTATTAATTACGGAAAAAAAAAGGGAGGGAGTTGGAGGGATTTGATTACAGCCTTGTTTACATGTTAATTACAAGAGAAAATTAATATACTATTTATGACTAATATAAGATAAGTTTATAAATATACAAGAATGAAAAATGTGTTTACCAGTCACCACACCTCTCCCAACTGCTGAATTCTGATGGATTTCTAGGATTTTAAGAGCCATAAAAAGTTACTCTGGGTGTGTCTATTTTGGCAAAAAAATGAATGATTTGTAAAATAATTTACTAAAAATAATTGTTTGTATCACTTATAAAAATAAATTAATAAAAAAATATTTTTACTGTCATCGAGAATATCTAAACATAAATTGTTGCTGATAATGTAAATATTTTTATTGGCTAACCTGTCTCAAGCAACATAAATGATAATTTTTAGAAAAATATTTTTCAAGTTATTCATTTTTCGAAAAACAAACGGAGAGAAAAAAATGCAAATCCCTTCTAATTCTCCCCTTCATTCTCCCTTATTTTATCCAACCTAGTGACCATTTTAGAATGACTGCTCTTCTTTCCTAGTCTCTTCTACCAAAACGCCATCATTTTGCGTGGCCACGACTTCCTTGAAAGTTGAATTTTCGAGAATTATATTGGGCATAGGCTGTGTAAAAATGGCTTTCTATTATTACTGCCTCGGTTAGATGATGTATCGTTGTGTTCTATCAGCAACTAAAATCAAAATACCTTTTCAAATCCACATTCAGCCAGATTGCGGGTTTGGCCATGAGCCATGTTGAAAGCGCAGTGACCACACGAGAAAGGCAAAGGCCAAGCAGCGAATTGAACACCGGCAGCGACCACAAGAGAGAGGCAAAGGCCAAGCAGAGATCGAACACCGCCCTTGTTAACAGATATACCACCGATTTTTTCTTTTCCCATGCTGTCAAATTCCCGCTGTTTCTACCCATTGGAAAAACGGCGTTTCCAGCTCTCCCCGATGGATTATTATAGTTTTGGCATTTATTATGGTGGTCATATGTTAGTTGAGCGCTTCATATGCTAGATGTTAGAAGCCTGGCAGGGGAATCACGGACTCTATCTGAAACTCCACTGGGGAATTGATCTGGCACCAGAACGAAGAGCTGAGGGTTTCGGGGTTTTGGGGTTGGATTGACCCTTCGATACTTAAGTTAGCATTGGAAATGAGAGAAAATTTAGAGGGAAAAAGGGGAGTATATGGGCTTAAGGATGGGATAGACATTTTTCTAGAGAGAGAGAGAGAGAGAGAGAGTCCGATGGAGAGAGATCATGCCTGAGTGTCCATGTAATTGTTTATATGTTACTGTTAACAAGTTGTCAATAGTGTCAGATGACAGTTTATAGATAATAAGTAATAAAATGGTATGATAAATTGCATTCTTATTATGAGGATCAGTGTATGTCTAACTTTTCCAATAATGTTAGCATCATTACATGCTCCAATGAAATAATATTAAAGTGATGTCTAGTCAAGATCAACCTATCCAATAATTAACTGTAATTGCTAGGTTGAATAATCGATAGACCAATGTATCGAAAATATCTTGACAACAATGGATTGGCTAGTCAAACCACACCTGCCTGGTCAAATAGCTGGTTCAAGCTCCCAACCCAATGTCACTCTCCCCACAGGCCAGTCTTCCTCCTCATGTTTGAAATTCTCAAATTAAAGGATAAAGATTCTTCTATGTAATATCTACTTTTTCTTTTTACACTAGCTATGTATGATCTACTTTTCCATAAAAAGGTTATGATAAATTAATATGATACTTTACAACTAGACTCAATATATGAAATTGTTGAGTGATTAAGCACTTGATTTGAATATAATATATTATAATTTAAATCGCAGCACATCCAAATAGAGCAACCCGATATCTGACGCTCACTATTGTGAGAGCAGAGTGAACCTTAGATGAGACAATTTGCCTGCATCCTTGAATATCAGTAAAAAGAAATGCTTCCGGATACGAATGGTTATCAAGGGTTTGCATCTTTGCCGGAAAAGATTCTTGCTTTTGTCTCCTTTTCAGTTTTGATAACGTAGTCTTTTCTTTAGTTACTCTACAGGACTCAATAGGCATTTGATAAGATTGGAAGAATTCAGAGTACTCAAATAGAATATTCCCATAGATGGTGTCATATCAATCGTTCCTATCCTACCGAAAAAACAACGATCTTGACATATGCACATGCGACATGTTTAAACAATGCATGCCAAAGGACGAAGGCAAAGAGAAAATAATAGGCCAATCCGAACGCAAGCGCATGCAGTTCCATGATTCTTCCGTTGCATGGTCTCGTGATGAACTGGGCTAGTAGGGACCCGAAATTTTGTATTGAAAGTCTTCTAGGTGTTCAGTAGACTGAAAGCAAGGCCAGGAAACCACAGTCCTTAAGATTTAACATACAGATGTCGAGAAACTATTCATGGTCTAGGAGTTCTGTTTTTCCTTTACAGTGCATCTCAACCCTCGAATGCGTGGATGTCATGCCCTAAACGCCTTACGCCTTGAATCTAAGGATCGAGATGCTGATAAGCAATGCTCCCTGCCCAGATGATGAATACTCAAAAATTTACGGCATCTCAACGTGCCTTTGTGGAAATCAACTTCCGTGAAATCAATTCCCGTCATGTTTGTTACGTGCTGTGCTATTTTGGCGATGGGCATGAAATCCTGCGCAATGTTTCAGCCCTATAAAACGAGCGTTGGAGGATTGAACACGCATGTGATGAAGGGTCGAAGGGTGGTTGTTGGGTTTGATCAGAAGGTTTGGCTCACCGCAATCGCGGGGGCTCTCAGTTCTGGTCCCGTTTTACCGTCCAAGAAGAAGATGGGCACTTGACCTTTCGAAGATGGAAGAGGGCACTGTTCGAGAAGGAGATGGCGCTTGACCTTTTGAGGATGGAACAGGACACTTGATGTTGAGGAGTCGTCGTGGCCCCCATGTTCAAAGATTGATAAAATAAGACAGAGAAATGAAGACTATTTTTGAAGATTGCATTTTGCAATTAACCCAAGCTAAGCACGCAATACCTCATGGGGATTGTATTTTGCACTCTAGCACAAAACTACGAGGCCAAGAACATTAAGGAGCGCATGATAAAATTTCTATTTCTCTATTTCTTTATTTTTCTATTCATCGAAACAGATTTGGAATAAATCCATTTGATAACGCAATTTTATTTTTATATTTTTGAAATAGATTTCTATTCCAAAAACAGATTTTGAGAAAATACGAAACTAAAATTTTTAGCTTTTTCTATTTCTAAAACAAAAATAAGTAATGAAAACTCTTTTTATTGTTCGCTCTTGTCACCGCCCACCACTCTTGGAACGCTAGACGCTAGCCGCCAGTTGCCCGTAACGCCATACGCCGGTCGCCCCCTACTGGACACCGGATGCCCACTACTTGCAGGCCTACCACCCACCCCCAGACGCCGGCCGCTACCCCTAGAAATATAAATTTTATTGTTATAAAACAAATTTCTATTCCTAAAATATAAATTTTATTGTTATAAAACAAATTTCTATTCCTAAAAGAAATTTTAAGTTGTTATCGAATACATTTCTTTGCTCGTAAACTCATCCGGAAATATAAATTGATTTTTTGTTCCGTAAATTTCATCACGCGCATCCTAAATTATCCTATCAAAAATACCAAAGTAAGCCCTGGCGCCCATTTTTCCAATCACCAACTATAAACCTAACCGTGAATTGAATACCTCGCGGCTAGCCCTTGCACCCATTTTGCCACCTCTAGACAGAATTGTGGTAGGTCATCATAGTTTTGACTAGACCTAATCAAATGGACGGGCTTGGCTACTTTTTAGTGGCCCATTGGCCCGCTTGGACAAAAATCCCAACCTTGATCAATTGGCAAATCGAGCCTTGGATGGTACGTGGCCTTCCTTCACGAAGTATAGGGAAAATAATATAAATGATATTTGAACTTTGACCCAAATACAATGTGGTTCCCAAACTTATAACTTGTTCAATGTGGTTTCCGAATTTTTGGTGTATGTTTAATTTAGTTGTGAGATTATATGAAAATATTTAATATTGTTCTTGAACTTGAATTAATAAAAAGAAAATATTGAACATTTTTATATAGTTCGGAGACTAAATTAAACAAATACTAAAGGTTTGGAGACCATTTTAAATAAATATGGATCACGTTGCATATTAAGCCAAAGTTTATAAATCATTCGTGACATTATCCTCTAAGTATATAATAAGTGACTTTAAATAAGCTAAGAGTAGGGGAGGAAGCATGATAAGTATAATCAGGTAACCGATCCGTCCAAACTCTAATAGGATGTAAACAACTTTTGGGTTTTTGGTACCGGGACGGGTTTTAGTTAGGCTGAAAAAGAACCCACGGGGTTTGGGATGGTAATCGAAGCTAAAATGTAAGAATACTAAAATGCCTTTATTTCATCTATAGTCCTTAGGTTATGTAATAAATAAAAAATGATTATAGGCTTTGAAAGCTTTTAAAGATGTACCTTTCGATCATACCCGAAAAACCTCTAAATTTGATAAATCATTTCAAAGGAACTCGAGATTACTTACATAATTTTGTGAACCCCACAAAAAATAATAATAATAATAATAATAAGCATGGCTTTTCATTTTAGGATAGTCAGATCTTAAATTCTTTTCAGCCTTATATTCTGCAAATTGATGGGATTTATTATGTATTTAGTATAAGATCTTCATTTGACCAAAAAGATTATGGTGGGATGTGGGTTGCCGACAGAACCCAATTACTTTAGTGAGACGGAGTTGAGATTTTATACGGAAGTCCAAAAAGATTCGGAATAAATTTAGATCAATGTATAACTTGAAAATTTTATAATAAATTATTATTATTATTATTATTATTATTATTATTATTATTATTATTATTATTATTATTATTATTATTATTATTATATATTTTCACTCTCTACGAAAATGCGTTGACATGAATTATTGTCAATAATGAATATTAACGTGTAATTTATATATATTGTGGGGGTATTTCTATAATTATATTTCTATTGATACCCTTTCTATAATTATTCACTCCTACAAATACATATCATACAACCCTCATTGGGGTTAAGCCATCATAAACACTTTATCATTATTTTCTCTTAACTCTAAACATCAATAATAAAAATGTTTTTCATTGGCTAATTATTTTAGACAACACAAATAATTATTTTCAAGAATTTTTTTAAAAGGTGAATTTGTTGCGAAATAAATGGATTTTGCAGAAAAAAGAACAATTATTGGGACAAGTTTGGATGGGCATGGAAAACAAAAGAAAATGACAGCATGCATCTCGTGCGGCTCCCGCGTCTCCTCCAGTCCTTCGTTTCCAAAGGCGGCCTACGTCGTTCCAGTTTCCAGTCCACACCTGACCCGATATCACCTTCCAAACTCCTTCTAGAGGAACCGGAACGGGGCTGCAAAAGTCAACGCGGCCCGAAGCATCGCCTCGGTCGCATGGAAGACCGCGACGGCTTCTCTGTATTCCTTGGTCTTCGGTCTGAAAGTTCTTCAGGCCCCCGAGGCAGCCAGCCAGCGAGAGAGCGAGAGAGACAGAGACAGAGACGTGTTTGATCGTTTTGGATTGAAGGAACTCGGGAAGCTGATAGCTTGCGGCGTAATTCTCAGAAGGGTCGGATCATCAGGAGCGGGAGAAGGTCCGGGATGGATCAGATAATGAACAAGGTGGGCTCGTACTGGTTTAGCCAGAAGGCTAACAAGGAGATTGATTCCGTCGGCGACGATTTCACAGTGAGTTTATCTCTCCTCCACACCCCATCCCCCCTTCCCGGGGGTGTCTCTCTGTCCCACCCTTTGAATTTTTGCAATTCGTGGGTTCAGTTCATGTTGATCCGGTGATGAAGTTGCTTCTTTTAAGACCAAATTGACATGTTTGAGATAGCTTCTTTTGTGGGTTTTGTCGTCCTTGCCTGTAACGATTGTATTTCGGCAATAACATTATGGGTTCAGTTCATTGGGTCTCTGCATGTCTCCTGCCTTGTGACTCAATCTGACATAAACCAATCTGTGTATGATTGGCATCCCGTGCCCTTTCTCTTATATCGCCTTGCCTGGTTCTTGTAATCGGAGAAGAGATGGATTAAGTATTTTGCTCAATAAAGTGATCCACCGCTGGTAGATTTTTTCCCTTCGGCTAAATATTTCCCATTGGCAGTTGTGGAGGAGTTAGAAAGTATGTTATTGATAATTGAGAATGAACATGCAACTAACAACTCCTAACGGAAATGGATACTGTAGTTTTGCTTTTATGCAGATACATCGGAGTGAAACCTCTCTAACACCAATGTTGATAGATTTTCTGTCCAACTATGCACATTTTAGGGATGAGAGCAGTTTGTTTGATGCACATTTCTGTAGTTAAAAGCACTGATAAAGTTTTGTTCAGTTGCAGCTGAAAGCTCATTGGTTTTAAGCTGCTCATGTCTTTTATTTAGGTGAATTTTTAAGGGTTTCTGAAGTGCACTAATTAGTTTGCCTATCCTTTAAGCGTGGTAGTGGTGGATGCCAATGAACGGTGATGGCTTTGCCAATCAGAGCCTGATTAGTTGTAATCCTAAGTTAGGTCTTTGCCCCGTGCATTTAGACGAGAATCACGTGTTAAAAACTATAGGGCTTTTATTAATCAGTGTCATGGCTTGCTTAGTATATGGTTTTGAGGAAAAGAAGTCCTAACTTCTCAGGTCAAGGTAGGTCTTGACAAGCACGTGTCAGACAGCATATGCATGTGGTTTTGTAGATCAGTTATGAAGTTTCAAATTCTTTGTTGGTTGAAGTTAAATCTATTGGCATAGAAATCTACAAAATGTATGAGACCTATCTCTCTCCATGTGCGCACAAACACACATGGGTATCTGCTCTCGCTTAGTGGTAGAAATCAGGGGAGAAAAGAAATTAAATTTGTTGTCATCATCACATTGATAAGTTCATTAGCATACAAATATATGCATGTTTGTGGAATATTTTTTCTGCTAAAAGTTTTTCTCTTTGAAAAACAGTCAATGTCAAGCAGCCTCGAAAGTGGAACTAAATGGTTGGTCAACAAACTGAAAGGTTTGCTCTTAACACATATCTTGTGTGCCACTATTTGCTTTCATGTGTTAATCATTAAGTAATGATGCTCTTACTCACCTGTTCTGCTCACTGGAATTTGGAGAGCATTCTTTGCATAACATAACCTGGCAGATTGTTTGTACACTGAGAAAAGTTGCCCTCATAGTAGTAATTTTATCGTGTTTCTTCCTTTGACAAAAGCTTCACATTGACAATGTGCAGCCTGACTTTGATTTTTTCCCCTAGTAAAGGTTCATGATGACCCTCATAAATGTCCAAATAGATGCTGATGCCCCGGCAGCAAAACCTCCTTTGTTGAGTTCCTCAATGTGATATCATGGTCTGCCATTAGTTATCTCCTTGGGCATCTATTGCCACACAAAAAGATAACCTTGTGAAAGCCTCTTGTTTCCATGGGCCATTTGCAATGAGTCTGATGGCATGGATGATTTGATCTAAACACCGATATAATGTGGTATTATAACTATAAATACACAACATGATTTTTTCTGTTTCATTAGAGATTTTGTGTAATTGCATCCCTTGCTTTCCTGGAGTCTTGCCTTTCAATATATAAAAAGAGTCGATGATATAGACCCATCTTTTTAATTTCATTGTCACAGGCTGTACCAAGGGGATTTACTTCTCCAATATTTTTACTTTTTTTAGATAGATTTGAGATGCACTTCACAAACAAAACTTGTAAAGAATGAGCAGTTTACATCAGGTTGAGGGTTGTCCGACTTTTTTTCTTTTTCTTTTTTTTTTTTTTTGGCATGAACCTCCCTCATAACTTGGTTTTGCAGGAAAGATGCAAAAGCCATTGCCGGATCTTCTGAAGGAATATGATTTACCAATAGGGATCTTCCCTCGTGATGCTACCAATTATGAGTTCGATGAGGAGACCGGAAAGTTCACTGTCTTCATTCCGTCAGTTTGTGAAGTAGGCTACAGAGACTCCTCTGTTTTACGTTTTTCCACCATGGTGACGGGCATTTTGACTAAAGGGAAGCTGGCAGACGTAGAAGGGATGAAGACGAAGGTGATGATTTGGGTGAAGGTGACGTCAATTTCTTCTGAAGCATCGAAGCTTCACTTCACTGCCGGTTTGAAGAAAACGAGAAGCAGAGAAGCTTATGAAGTTATTAGGGCTGGGTTTACAGTAGATAAGTTTTGAGGTCTTCTGCGTTTGTGTTGCAGATCTTGGCAACTTGGTCTTGTATTATAGAGCTTCCGACATAACACGCCGTGCACTTTATGATTGCTCGATGTAAGCATTCGAATCGTTCCTCATAGTTAGAGTCAATAATATCTGTGTGATCTGGAAGTTGCTATAGCTTCTGGAGTTTACTTGCTCTTCAAATCAATAACCATGTGTAAATGTCAGAGTTAACTCGCCGTTGATAATAGCTTCTGATGCTATGCAACTCCAGGATGTTATGAAAAGCTGGTTTCTCTGTAGATCTGGTTGGTCTTGCTAATGGGGTTTGTTGCCCCAGCAGTTGCAAGTCTCAAGGAGCTTGCAAATGATGCAAGGAATGCAAAATCAACTGGCAAGTTAACCTCTATGAATCTGTGTGAGGATCCAATTAATCTGACACTATTATACCATGTTGATGCTCCAGGGCGGCCCCTATGGGAATTGACATGTGGCCCATCTGGTGGTTGCCACGTCACTTCCCTTTGCTTTTATTCTTTTGTTTCATCTTCATTTCCAAGAAATAACTTACTATCAATAAAGCCTTAAAAATAATCTTATATGGTTATCACTCCACCTCACATAATTATCAATTTTTTAATTCTTTTTCTTCCCAAAATTTATTCTCAATGAAGTTATATTGATTGAAATAATAAAATATATAGATATCACTGAAACCTTCCCCATGCGTGAAAATTTTCGAAAGAACACATAGATATAGTATCTCTCTTTCCTTTTATCATCTTATATTGAAATAGCAAATCAAAACGCATGATAGAGAAACTTAATCAATCTAATATATTTAGTATACTGTCGGAATAAGCCAAATATACTGATAACCTGCCTTTTTTCGCACCCTCGTGCGCCGCCACCAACTAGCCTTCGTGAATCAGGTTTTTTGGGGTACTCCTCGTGGACCCTCTTGAAGAGAATCGCTTACGGGCTAGAACTCCTGAGATCAAGAGAGAGGAGGTTGCAGATATGGAAGTCCCTGCAGAGGACTCAAATGCTGAAAGTGGAAGGATATATGTCTGATGAACTTAGTCTTTTGAATAAAGGAAAAGCAATCGAGACCAATCATGTGAAGGTTATTGACATCGGTTACGTAAACTGTAATGTTCATAAGTGTTATTCGTCAGCGACAAGGAAACAGTAAGTTCCAGAGATTGGTTAAGGGTCTAGATAAGCTTGCTGTCATTGATATCATAGAGTCTGCATTCGTCCTAGCATCACGCGCAATTTACCCATGTTCAGTGATGTACAATCCGTTAACTGGTGGCTCATATTCATTTATGCGAGACCAATGAAACAGTTCAATTTACGAACTTAATATGCGAAAAAGAATGCAGTGACCAGTTCTAGGCCAAATCCTCCCCATTTCTGAATCATACCTGTAGAAGTGATCGCAATATGAATCCATTTGCCTGCCATGTACTCACCGTCGCATATAATGTTCAAGTTAAGCCCCTGAAAATTTGGAGAAAGTACCTCGGCATGGGCGAGTTTTACCTACGGGATAATGGACCCAATGCTCTTAGGCAATGCATTTGGTACGGTGATTGCATAGTATATTAAACATGTGAATTTCCATATTGCGCGAGATTTGGCTATTTCAGATCATCTTGTTAGGTTTAGGTTATGAGTATTATTCGAAGATCAACTTTATTACAGACTGCCTCTTGTTGATTTCATTCAACCTCAGACATCAAGCCAATTTTCCCCAATTCAAACCAACTGCCATCATCTGTACAGATACTAGAGTGGTCGACAACATTTTCATCGTAATCACAGTCTATATTGGCAAGAAATTTACACAATTGTGATGGCCCCAGGATCTACCCATATCACCTTTCCTTGGTAGCAGAATGGAAGCTAGCTTCAAAAACGAATTTCTTGGCATATAAAGTCGATCTAATCGACCAACATCTTTTTTCATGATTTACAATCTGTCTCCTTTGGCCTGAAGCAAAATCTCCAAGTCCAACGTCTCTGGAAACTGGTGTTGTGATCATTATCGGGAGGACGAGAAGACTGAATCATCTCCCACATCACTCTTATGTCTCCACATTCCTCACAAGACTCCATGTCCTTGTAAAGCATCATCAGGCCATTCATGTTACCTTCAGAATATGCCACCCCATATCAGGAGAAAAAATTGTTTAAATCCAATGATCAATCCAAACATAAAGCTGAAAGAATCAATCCTGCTTCTTGCGCAGTGTGTGTGTGTGTGTGTCAGGCTCTCATGTTACCTTTGGCCTTGTGTCTGAGGCATGAAGTGAAGTTGAGAAGCTTAGACTTTGTTTGGAAAAGAAGTGAGTTTCTGAAGCTTGGCCAGTTTCTCCACCTGTTCACCCTCATATTGCGTTTCCCTCACTCACTCACACTCTCACTTTCATTCACTTCCTTTTATAAGCCATCTTGCTCTCTCTCCCTCTCATCTCCTCACTTCACTCAACAAAACAATGCTAAACAAGCTACACAACAAACCTAAAACAGACATGCCACAAAACAACACTGATCAGGACAGGACACTCCATGTAGTCAAATTCCTCCTTTATATTATAAACTAAACATAATCAAAATGCAATGAGACACTAGTGCTTGTCCTCTTGATCCAACAATCATTTAGAAAAGTCACAAGGGTCCAATTTATTGCAACAAATGCTCTAGCTAATTGAAATACGCAGTGAGTCACCTTGTATCATATGTTTATTGCAAGTAAAAAAGAAGTAGATGGTATGTCCAAACTTTTAACTTCTTGTGTAGGTCCCAACATAACTAAACCAAACTACCCTTAGATAACTCTTCTTTAATGAAACTGCCATTAGGTGAAGGGACTTACTTTGCACACTAGATCAGTCAAGGACTCATCAGAGTCAACTACTTCAGCTTATCATGACTCTTTTTGAGGGACTGTATTGATCTGGGTGAGGAAGTGTAGGGACACTTAAGCAAGCTCTTACCAGAAGATAAGAAGATAATGGGTTAGGACAATAACAGTACAAAGATTTTTTTAAGTGTGTGTGTGGTGGAGAAGTCGAAGGAGCATACTAGAAACAATGACACATTTTTAAGCAGGCAGAAAAGAACGTTGCTTTGGAATTTTGCAGATTTCTCTTTCCTCTCTCACCAAAGATTCTCAGTTTTCTATTTTTGAATTTAGGAAAAACAAAAGCGATGGGTCCCAGGTCAAACGGTTGGTTGGATTTTCTTTCAGTTCACTGCTGTCTGGGGGCATACAAATTCTCTCAGGCTCTCTTGTGGGTTGTCCAGTAGTGGCGTGATCAACTTAAAGTGTAAAGCTCAAGAGAAGATTAGACAAATGCAGAGGTCGTTCACTAAGTTTAAGGTCAATTTAGATTTTGGAATTGAATGACAAATTAAAGAGAATAAGTCATGCTTCATAGATAACCCGTCGATGGCCGCGAATGCCGCTCAGGATGTTAGTGTATCCAGTGTGGGAATCGCTCTGACATGCATCGAATACACAATTTGATTTTCCTACTAAACTGCTCTCGAGATCTCACTTGGTCTACGGAGACAAGGGAACCCGTACACCTCGAGTGGTTTCAACCCGGTGAAATGACCTGTGGGATTGCCCTAAGTTTATCTCTAGATACTTCAACAGCTACTGAGGAGGATATTATAAACGAATTGTGTTTCTTTCACTATTTTGTGGTCAGTCTTTAACAGATGCAAGCCTCTAATTAAGCACATGATCAAGACAAGGTAGTACTCTCCTGACATTGCTTCCTAAATAGTGAGATTAAATCACAAGAACTACCAAAAATTGGGGAAAAAGAAGAAGGGATGAACCGAAATGACGTCTTACCAACTTATTATTCTCCCACCAAAAGCCGCTCTCTTTGTGACTTGGTTTCTTTCTGTGTCAGAACCGTAATTATCTCTGCCAAGTTCCAGAGATTTCGTTGTTGGCACCATGCGCTAACCGATGCTACAACACTGATGTTAATTTGACATGCAATGACCCTTTCGCAACCGAACGAAATGACGTGAAAACGAACAATGTCGTGACCAACAAGATATTTCTATTTTCAAAGCTTTTCCTAGTAGAGCTCCTATTCCACAACTCGAGAAATTAGAATGCTAAGTCGTTAAAAAGATGGACAAAAAATTGAAAAAAAAAAAATGCCAAGGCAGGAAAGGGTTACTGAAACTCGAAAATGAGCATCTAGAGTCAAAGACAAGAATACTCTAAATAGGTTGAAGATTTTCTACAGAGCTCTGACTTAATTACTACTCGCTAGAAAATCGATGAAGTTACTAATTCTTGACAATAATAGCCTAACTTCTGTGACTATACCTTTCTTCAAAAAACAAAATGCCTTGATGAAACATGAAGAAAATACTAGAGCTGAAGAAAATGGGTTATCCGCACATTGGTGCATGCTGATTTTTGTGGCCAAATCATCAGAAGTGCTTCCCACCCATTCCCACAAAACAATTCTCAACAATGCATGCATTACCTAGGTAACAGATCCTGATAGGGCATAAAGCTTACACAAACTTCTACACCAAATCATAAGGGAACAAAAAGGACTGGTCCAATTCCAAAGTAGGAAAATTTGGGAGGATGGATTAATTTGTCTTGAGTGCTATAAATTTCATAGTTCAAAATATAAGTGGTGCATAAATTAAATTAGTCCGGAGATGTCTAAAAGGAAAGCAAATCATTCTTCTCTACCACCATGTCCACTGCTTCCCTTCGAATAGGCCCAAAAAAATACTGTCGATTGACAAATTATCATGGACATCTTTAAGCCGTGGCAGATGCTTGGGCTGCAAGCCTCTTCCTGGCCTCCTCAATGATAGACAGCTTGATACCCTTGCCCTTGGGAAGAGACAACCAAGGTTTTGATCCTTTACCGATAATGAAGACATTGCCCAACCGAGTAGCAAACTCATGTCCAAGAGAATCTTGGACGTGGATGGTCTCAAAAGTACCCTTATGCTTCTCCCTGCTCTTGATGATACCAACACGCCCTCTGTTCCTTCCACCCGTCACCATGACAACATTCCCAACGTCAAATTTGATGAAGTCGGTGATCTTGTTGGTCTCAAGGTCAAGCTTGATGGTGTCGTTGGCCTTGATCAGAGGGTCTGGGTAGCGGATTGTGCGACCATCATAAGTGTTCAGATAAGGGATGCCCTTCTGCCCAAACTGGATGGATCGCACTTTGCATAGCTTAAACTGCAGATGACAAACTTTTTTGTGAGCGTAGAATAAAGCTTATTGCCATCTCCACTTCCACAAAGGAACAAAGGATACTTTAGATGAATAATTCAACAGAATGATAGATTAACACCCTTATAAAGTTAAGGCAGACAGAATACAGACCTTTGCCTCATCATCCCTAATGCTGTGAAGCCGGAATCTACCCTTTGTGTCATAGAGGAGGCGGAAGTTCTCATTCGTCTTGGGGATTGACACAACATCTGACGAGATCATAAAAATCCTAAATTATAATTGAGACTAGCGTGTCATACAGGAGTTTATAACACACAGCAAAATGAACAATGGTCAAGTTGCCAATCTATCCTGACCACCCAAATCAATCCTCAATTTACTTGCACCATTATATGTTAAAAGATGGGATCTTCAGTTCCTAAACATTCTATCTTCCCATGCACTTACATTAAATACATGTTATAAGCTTCAGAGATCATCTAAAAAGAAAAAGGGAAACTATAAAAACCATCCTGCACATTTGCCTCGAGCACTTTGCATCCTCTAATTTCAAAACCGATTTGCGCCCTCTAGTTTCGAGATCTCTTACTTTGCATCTGACGGTTGCAAAAAGGAAACTTCGCACCCTGGCCTTTGTTCTCCATAGCTACTTCCCTGGTGTGGTTTTTAAAACCATAAGGTGCAAGGTGTATATTTTGTCATAGAGGATGCAAAGTTAACATAAGACCATATTTGCAGATGCTTTATGTTATTTTCCCCAAGAAAAACAGTTTGATTATGTTCCATACAATTGTAGCACATAGTTTCTCTGAATGAAAGGGGTACTCTAGAGCACATGCATGTGTATGAATGCATGCTTTATACATGATTCCTATGTGCACACAATGGGCAAATGTGATAGCCAGCTGCCTGTAGCAATGACTTAAATGCTTCAAGCTAGCTTTACAAGTAACCAAGTATTCAGACACAGGTAACAGTTGGATTGATTTTTCACGGAAAGATCAAGTAAATGCTAATGTCATCTCGGGTCTTGGGTTTATATAAATGCTAATTTCTGTCTGATTCATAGGCAAGATGAGATGCACAGCTTCAGAACAGAAACGTATAGTGCACATACCCATGAAACCAGCAGGATATGTCTTATCAGTCCTCACTTTGTTGTCAACAAGAACATGGCGCTGCATCAAGATGGCTATAACCTCACGATAAGTAAGGGCATATTTCAGCCTGTTACGCAGGATAAGGATCAATGGCAAACATTCCCTTGATTTGTGGGGTCCAGATGAAGGCTTTGGTGCCTGCAGAACAGAAAATAAAATTAAAAAGACATAATCAGAAGCACAAGAAGATCACCTGAGAAGGTTCACTTACAAAGGCGCCTCCTAGCTTGTCAAGCATCCAATGCTTTGGGGCATTTAGCCTCTTCAAGTGTTTCTTCAACCCTCGAGCCTGCAATGCAGAGAGACACCAAGTGTCAGGAATACAAGAATTCCAAATCAGATCATGCACATCTAAAAAGTGCCCTCGAAATTAGTAGTAGTACTTTAACTGTAACCCCATTAATCAAAAGAAAATTAAAATTCCCGCGACCAAAATTCTCTAAAATAAGTACCAACCCCTCCTTCGTCAGGATTCTTTTAGTAACCACCAATTCAGAGTTGGATGAAAAACTTTCAAGGAAAGAGGGAGCAAACTTGAGGAGTCAAATCCTCAAGACTCCAGATATGTAAGAAACCATGTAACCAAATCTATCCAAATTTTAGGCTACAGTAAATAAAATTTCTCTCGTTTTCAACCTTGCTGTGTGATATGGACTAATTCGATTATTCTTTAACTCTTTTACTTCAAAATTCAGCTATGCAAATGCTCATTCACTGAAAGAAACTTGCAGCTTAAAGCATTCGAGAGATACTCTCAGTTCCGAATTCACCAAATTAACACTAAACCTCAAAAGGGTAGCTTCAAGAAGAAGTTCTGTGTACCCCCATCAACTGGCATCGTTCAGGATTACCCTCAAAACGGATCCATTCGATCGACACGGAACGCCACATTAGAAAGCCCTCGCTCCATTTGAAGACGCAAATCAAAGAAGCAACAATAACCAGCAATGGAAAAAGCCCAATAGTAGCTCACTAGACACTGATCCACCCCAAGTCACCATCAAAAGGCACACGCATGTTCACAATCAGTTCAAGTAACGAGCCCACGGGTAGCACAGACTGCAGTCCAAACAGATCCCCCATAATCGCCACATCGCCGATAGATCGCGGCCACGCCGCCGAACAATCTAAACTAGAGTTCGACGACGACGCCGGCGGCGCCAAAAACGAGCTAAGGGCATCGAATTCCTACGCCTCCCGTAAGTAAACTACTCGGAGTACAAACGAGGCGGGATCAAAGCAAGTGAAATTCCAATCGAATCACAAAAAGCAGAGCAGATTCGCCGCCGCAGACAGGCGGACGACCGGCGAAAGCAAATCGAGCAGGGAAACGGCACTCACCATCTTCGGATTAGCTTGAGCTCGACGACGGAGGAGCTCCGGAGGCCGCCGGCGAGGTGAAGCTGTCGAGAGAGAGAGAGAGAGGGCTCTAAAACCCTAGCTATTAAGAAGAAAGGGTGTTTCGGTTGCTCAGATGGAATAACCTTTTGGGCCCGCTCTTGGGCCCAGGCCCATTGTGCGGCCCAATGCGCCGGTTCGATAGCTGACGGTCCGGTTCGTTGTTCATTACTTCTTCATTGTCCTTCGAGTTGGAGAAACTCTCAAACAATGAGTACGTTTAAGAGGAATTGTAAAATTAGCTCGATGTGATTTAAACGGGGTATGACTTTTATTTTAGTGACAGTTTGAAGAAGATGGCTTCTATTTTAATATATGACAGCAAGCCCAAAAAAGGAAAATGAAAAATTGAAAAATTGAATTGAATTGAACCATATCGAGGTCTCGACTTGGTTTGTATTCGGTTAAGGTTGTGATTTGGTTCAATTCAATCATTCACTCTAATGGTTTAATTTGGTTGAGTTCAATTTTTTTCAAAATTTGAACTGTCGGCACCCTATCTACAACTTATATTTTTTATCACACTTGTTATAAATCGCAACGCTTGGAAAAAGGATCAATTTTTGAAAAGTTAATTTTTTTTTTTTATCGAGTATTATGTAAAATAAGAAGCACGTCCCTCTCTCTAACGAGTATAATTGCCAGAAGCAGGATGAGACCCCACTTAATCTTCGAGTTCATTTCATCAAATGAAAAATGATGATATCGATGTGTTGCCTATAACGCCGCTCCTAACCTCTCGCCTCGTCTCATTCTTCTTCTGTATCGTCGCTTGGACGAAGGAGACACCTAATGCACCTGACTTTCTAGAATGCTCACCGCCGCGCCACCGCTAGCGTGCCTTTTAATTCCATGATAAGTTCTGATTTATAAGGGGCCAGAACTAATTTTTGAACGGATATACTCACAAAATACATACTAGACCAAGTATATTTACATTAATTTTGATTTATGGGATTATCATCAATGATATGATGTTTCTCAATATTTTTTTGACCCTCTACTTAGCAAAGAAATGTACACATCAATTAGCACAAACATTCTTAAAGATCATTGAAAGAACAAACAAAACCATCAACGTAGTGAAGTTACACAGTTTTTGTCCCTAAATCACAAGAATATTAAACCAAAAAAGAAGAATGTTCCTCCCGTGGACCAATAAGAAAGATGAATTTCGGAAGACCGAAATTGGCTTCTCAGTCTCGAACGACGGAGTGAATCAGCATAGAGGCCTCATCATTAGTCGGACATGCATCCCCTGCTCACCAAATAATGGAGAAACAAAAACAAAAAACAAAAAACAAAAAACAAAAAATTGACATTAATAATACTTTCGCCATCCAATATCTTCCCTAGTCAAACAATATGATCCATGAACTATTTCTATATATTAAATCAGGTCCCAAAACTTTCAATTTATCTTCCCACTTTTAATTTTTCACCCCATTGCGCTTGTTTTAGCTGTGTATCTATATTCTGAAATAAATCAAATAACTAGTTTTTTAATTTATTTATAAAGAATCAGTTTCAGACGTGCACTAATTTGTGTACCATCCCCAAGTGTTTAATTAACTATTCAAGTGAAAATTTAATGAAAACTCCATAGTTCTTCTCACTGCCACCACCCACCAACTTATAATAGACATAATTCCTTTTTAGATTGAAAAAAAAAAAAAAAAAAAAGAGTCAAATTGGTAATTTTGAAAATGACGAGATAATTGTTTAATAATTCACGTAAATATTAGCACGAGCCTTCTACACAAATATGCAATATATGCTGGAATGAATCAATTGAAAAATTACAAAAATAAAAAATAAAAGAGCTGATTCTTAGATGTACCTGGCAGGTGAGAGACGATGTTCTGGATGATGCCCCGCCGCCACCGCCGCCGCCCTCATCCACCTCCGACGCCGCCGCCGCCGCCGCCGTCGTCTCGCCTCCTTCAGCCGCCCGATGTCTCTCTATCTCATCACCTCCGGCGGCGGCGGCGGCGGCGGCGGCGGCACCAGCAGCGGCAGCGCTTTCTCCTCCCTCCTCGCTTGAGTGAAAGAAGCTCGAAATAAGACTGCTTATCACCCCACCGCCACCGCCACCGCCACCGACTGCTTCACTTTCCCCGTCGCTCTTCGCCCTAGAAACCCCACCGGTCTCGCCGCCTCTTCCGCCGTCCTCGACGTCCAAGGCTTCCGCTTTCCTCTTCCCCGACCACCGCCCCGCCTCGGGGCTCCCCGGAGAGACCAGGTTCGAGATCAAGTGACCGATGATCCCCCCGCCGCCGCCGCCGCCGTTGCCATTTCCCTCGCCGTCCTCGCGGCCCCCGTCTGCCTCGCCGCGTCCGGCGCCGGCTCCGTCCGCCGCCGTTGCCGGCGGCGCCTTTTCGGGGATGATGGTGGAGAGGAGACTGTTCAAGAGCGTCTTGCTCTCTGTCTTCTCCCCTCCATCCTCGGCTCCCTTCTGCTGCTGCTCGCCCCCGTCGTTCTGGAGTGAGGTTGGACTGAG
The DNA here is from genome assembly GCA_014182565.1 of Eucalyptus marginata. Lineage (NCBI taxonomy): Eukaryota > Viridiplantae > Streptophyta > Magnoliopsida > Myrtales > Myrtaceae > Eucalyptus > Eucalyptus marginata. Next base: position 13,165,719 of record CM024585.1, read on the forward strand.
ATCTGGCGCCATGGCTTCGTCTAGAAATCCAGTCGCCGGAACTGGATGACCATGTTTATATACAGAAGCTTGAAAAGGAAGAAAAGGAAGGGACAAGCGTCCTCGTCTGGAGCGTCGGTCGGAACCGAGAGAAGCCCTCGCTTCGTTACACGTTCTTCGGAGCGATTTGTCTCTTTCTGCCACCAATGGGGAACCGACACGCGGTTCCTCGGCCGACGTGTCGTGCGTGACTGGCGTCGATTTCCGCGATAAGTCGGTGGTATTGCTACTCGTCTATCGATAATCAACTTGTTTTTTTTCTTTTTTTTTCGAATTCTTCCCTTCCATCTCTTGAATGCCGGGGTCATAAAAATGATACTAATAAAGATAAATCGATTGATGAAAAATAAATTTACCGATTTTATTTTGATCATCAAGTCAACGGTACTGTGAAGAAGTCCATGAAGATATCTAGATCATAATGTTTGATTATTTGGGATATATAATTCTTGAAGATAATTTAAAATGTTGCTTTCTTATTTGGTTACTCTGGAGGAGCATGATTGACTCGATCATACTAAAGACTTTGACGGCTGCCATCACACTAAGAATGTGTATTCATCCCAGAGTTCCTAGACAGAGAAAGTGAAGCAAGGTTAGATTCAATTCCCTTAGTAGCGGCGATTCTTGATTCAATTGTAAGTGGTACTCTTGATTCAATTCCACCAAATCCGAAAATAGTTCCATAGAAGCTTGCATTTGAGTCATTCTCTTTATATATGATACAATAGAGTGTTTGGGATATTAGTATCATACAACAATTTCCTTGAAAATCGATATGTCAAACTAAAATGGGATCTTATTGATATAATTCCGAGATATAATTCCGAAACATAATTCTTTTGACTAGTCCTTATGCTTTAACGCTCTTCGAATGAGGGATCGAAAAGTGAGCTTTGTAAAACAAACATGAAAATAAATACAGACGAGCAGTAGAAAGTGTAACTTGAATTTTTTTTTTCATAGAAGTAACGAAATAGTCATTACAAGAATAAACCAAAAGAAAAGGTTAAGCGAATCCCAAATATAAAATGAAGAAAATAATGAAAAGAGGGCTTGAGTGAGCAACAAATGTCCATCCATCATTTATTTTCAAAAATCATAAGAAAGATATTGACTATTTAGACTCATTTATTTCGTGAAAAATAAATAATTTGTTAGACATTTTTCTAAAACAAATCAGTTAATAATTAGTTAATAAAAAATATTTTCATTATTAATGATAATACATATTTAAATATTTTTTAGACAATGAAAATATATTCATTCATTCATTTTTTAAGTGATATAAACGATGTTTTTTTAAGAAAATCATTCATTTTCCGAGAAACAAATGGAAATTCAAAGAGCACGGAAAATCTAAAAATGGTCGAAGGCAACAGCATAATACAATTCGTACAACCAATCTCACTTGATGGAATAGGGCTTGGCTGTTTCTGTTGATGCATAGAGACTCTGCAGAATCCTCCATTCTCAATGTTATGCAGAGAGATATTGGAACAACATGAAGCCCATTTAGTGCAAGACGCATAATGCCAATCCTCTCAACACAAAAGAAGATCTGACTTTGTTACTGTTCTCTTCCCCTTGAAATGGATGCAAAACTACAGACCACAAACCTTCCATTTCAAGGGTTTGCCGGCATTACCGAGCAACTAATTTCAAACTCAAAGTGAGCCATCACTATATGGGAAAAGAAGAGAACCTGCCTCCTAAACCGATGCTGCACAGGTTGAATCGATCAATAGAAGATCTTAAAGTATCATTTGAGCTGCAGGGTGACGACCACAGGCGATGCTATGGGTTTTTTTGAGCTCTACCAAACATGGCCTCCTCCTGCTCGGCCCTCTTTTGTGCCTCCCTCCTCTCCTTCCGTCTCGCATCCTTTACGGCCGTGTCAGCATGGACTTTCTCCATTATTTGGGTAAAACCAGGTATGGTCCTTTCTAGTTTGTTATACACTTTAGAGCTCAAGCTGAAGAAAATCCTAAACATTCGCTGAGACAACAATGAACAAAGGTCAGGAGACGCATTATGCATAAATAGCTTTTCACTGTTCTCATAAAGGAAAGAAAAGAATAATATGTCACCGTCCTTTCACCAAAAATCCAATAAAGAGCTGATGCTCTGCAGTGAAGCTATAACGTGCCACTAATTAAACTGACTAACAACTGCTGATGCGTACATAAAGGTCATACTTTCTAAGCGTCAAAGAACTTAATGAGACCAACACAAAAAGCAAACTAAAAGTATAGCATGAGAGCTTTCATCAAAGATGCCTGGGCTTTTAGCTCAATAGCAGTAGAGGGGAGATGAGAGCTAGATTACACATTAAGAAATCCACCCGGAACCAGGAAAAATTAATCAAAGGTAATTTTTTTTTCCCTTCTTCGGAATGGGCCAAGCAAGGGTTGAAATAGGGAAATTTTCAGTAATCCACTCTCTTCGTTGCCCTTTCTTTATGTCAGTGGCCAGTCAGGATTGTAAGAGGCAGAAATCTGTGAAATAAAATTCTCAACTGTCTATAGGGTAGCCATTACCAACTGGGCCCAAGGTTAATCTTCTACTTACGGGTTTCAGTATAAGAATAGTCTAATTAAAATAGTGATCAGGGAAGAATGGGAGATGACTTATGGAAAAAGTCTCTGCACTAATCACCATTTGCAGTTACGCTTCTTTCTCTCAATATTATTATGGTGGAAGGCAAGTTTAGCCCTTTTGATTTTTATTAACTTGAGTGGTAAAAGACAAGCTGAATAACAAATAGAGGCAAAGAAAAAGGAGCGATACTAAGTCGCACCTTAACGTCCTTGTTCCAAAGCTGGATGTACGGAGGACCTGTATGGTAAGTACCAAGGGGTAGACGGTACCATTCTCCACCATATGTTATCTGATCCATTGCTTGTTCAATGCTTAATACTTCCCAAGGCCTTAAACCAGGTATTACTTTAGCCAATTGGATCCTGCATCATTAATAAGTACACCCACATGCTCAGGCATTGGTTATTTGCTTCAAATGTTGGTGGCTAAAAGGACTAGCCAGAAGAAATATACTTCTTTCTGCAGTACCTGAGATCTTTTGGGATGTACTTGTTCGGCATGTGGTCAGCTTCTAAAATGGTTGTAAGTTCTGAACCACTAGCCCAAAGAAATAGGCAATGACTTGGAATTTTCAATCCAGGCCAAATACCATCATTAGCTTCGAGCACCGCTTGATCGCGTCTCCTGCTTTCTATAGCTTCTTGCTGGAGCTGCTTGTAAGTTTTCTTCTCTTGCCCTTTGAGAGGTACCCAAGGAGGTATTCCTTTCTGGAGTTTGTGAAGGAATGCAGTGGCCGCAGCACCTAGTCTTACTGAAAGCCCATAATAACAAGTAAAAAGATATCTCATTCACAGTGGCATAAGAAGTAAACAAAAAGCAGTTATAATTTTTCCCTGGGAAAAGAGTAGCTCTGGTGAACAGTAGTATTCTTCTACCAACCTGAACATGCCCTTCCAATCAATTTCAATGGCCAGAATTGACAACATCAATACACAAGTGGCAGAGACAAGATCTAATCAAACCAGTCCCCCAAACATGGCACTTTCATGCCTTACAAATATTAGCATGCATATGGAGAATGCTTTACACAGTAGACTACGCTTGCTGTGACTGACTATACTTTCCTGCACAAGACGTTCGAATTTGTAGCATAAAATTGACAAAACAATATGCCTACCTTCCCATGTGGCAATGGCAGGTTCCAGTCCATAAATCATATGAATTGGAGCCCATTCATCCAAGTCCTCACCCCAAATGAACGTGTCCTTGTCAATTATTCCAGCACCCCAAGCTGTTTTAAGTTGTATCAGTTCCATCGGTCCCCGAGTTCGACCCAATCGATCCTTATAGTAGAAGCCACCACTCCTCATGATAACTGTCATACCAACAACCAATCTATGAGAACACAATCAGATAAACAAGTAAAGATCCACCATCTACCCCATAACAATCTGTTAATGCTTTTTATTAAAATCGGCGTGCATACTTGCAATTACCTTATCATGCCAACAACCAATCTATTAGAACACATTCAGATAAACAAATAAAGATCCATCATCTTCCCCATAACAATCTGTTAATACTTTTAATTAAAATCGGCATGCACACTTGCAATTACCCTGCACAAAACGCAGTCTGTTGTTTAAACCACAAATACTATGGCAATCGAAACATGGATACATTGGTTAAACCCCGCACGAAATGCACATTTTGAGCAAACAAGCCTACATATTCTCATTCGAATGTACCAAACAGCATTAGCAGGAATGAAGAAACACAGAAAACAGAGATTACGCATTCATCAAACTAACTGAAAATCAATGAACCGAAAATAAATCTTCCTCTATATCACAAGGAAAGACATTTCTTACACCGGAAATTCTACAAACACGTCCTGTACAACAACACAAGCAACCAAAAATTCCAATCTTGACGATGATCAAACAATCATTCAATCTCAACACGGGATCAATCTCCAACAAAACTTACAATCATAGTACCGCCGCTCGAGCCGCTTATACCCAATAGCCTGCGCGACATCGATGGGCCGCCCGGGCGGGTACGGCCGCTGCCTGAACCCCCAGAGCCCGAAGAAGAACTGCCGCGCGAAATCCCAGAACTTGTCATCGCTCTCCTCCCTCGTCTTGATCGCCTTCCGCGGCATCGGGCGGCCGTCGAGCCCCGGCACGTGCGGGACCCCGCGCCACAGCTTTCTTGTCCTCGCTTCTGTACGGCTCGTCGTTCTCCTGGAGCTCCAGCTCGTTGAACTTATCCGCGACCTCCTCGGCCCGCTGCATGAACTGCACGACGGGGCTGGACCGGAAATCCTGCCACCACCTCTCGTTCTCCCGCGCCTCCTCCTCGGTCGGGTTCTCCTTGGCCTCGAACACGGGGTCCTCGTTCAGGATCTTCTCGACCTCCGGGGTGTGCCGGTAGTCGGGCAGGTTCTCGCATTCCCAGAAGAACCGGTCCACCGCCTGGGTGTAGATGCCGTCCTCCTTGCCGTCGGGCTTGGGCTCGGCGTCGGGCTTCGTGGGTCCGAGGCTCGAGCTCAGGGAGGCGAAGTTGGGGGCGGCCCGGGAGGCGGCGGAGAGCGGCCGGGCGGCGGCGGCGAGGTTCGGGAGAGGGAGTGGGTTGGTGGGTCTGGCGAACCAGTTGTCGAAGAAGCTGAAGTTGAGCGACGCCATTGGAGGAGGATGGAGGAGAAGAGGGAGAATTGCAGAGGAAATTGCAGATAAAACTCCCGAGACAGGGGAAGCGAAGGGGTCGAAAGGCGTGGTGCTGATGGGCCCAGTTGGATTCGGGATTTGGGCTTTGAGCCCATGGCCCAATAGGCCCATGACCTGATTAAGTTCTCTCTCTAGTCCGCCAAAGTCTTGTCCATTTTTGTAGACGGAGCTTCGCGAACAACTGGGCCAAGGAGGGCCCAAAGAAACCCAATGAAAATCCGAAGTGAGCTGCCTACATCGTATTTCGCCTTGGTTGTGTGAAGGACGGTTTGTATTGAAGATGACGAATCTTGTTTCATTTGGAGAGCTTTTTGTAGATCTCACGACGTGTGGAACAGCCGGAAAAGCATCTGCGAAAGAACAAAACCTAGATAAAGCCGGTTTGTGAGGCAAACAGTTGATTGGACCTTCGACCGGTAACACGTGGGACGTCCATCGTTGAATGGGTAAATCAATCGTCTACCTAGTAGAGCGTCGAACACGTTCGACTTTGTTGGCACATAGAGCGTTTGGTTAAAAAGTGTCGACACGTTTCGACACGCTCTGACACGCTTCGACACATTTCGACATATTTCGATACGCGGTCAACAGGTATCAGAATATTCGATACGTGATCAACTCTTTCGACACACTAATCCAAAATTCCGACACAAGATTCCAATACGCACGGGTCGATTTTAAAATTTTGCAATAAATGATGAGTCAAAATTTAATTTTTAAAAAAAAATAAAAATAATAAAAATAATAAAGGGAAAAAAAAAAAAACTAATCTTCGCTTTTGACTTTCACTTCCTTAACTCATGATTTTTAGTGTAAATTCATTCTAAACATTTATTATTATTATTATTATTATTATTATTATTATTATTATTATTATTATTATTATTATTATTATTATTATTATTATTTTATTTGTAAATTTGAATCAAATTAATTTGATTTCAAAAAAGATAATTTGTTATGAATATATATAAATATCAATGTGTCATAACGTGTTGGAATTATTTATTTTTTGAGAAATGATGTGTCGGCGTGTTGTGTCGTGTCTCGCGTCGCATGTCAACGTTAGTGCTACTTAAGCGTTTGGTCATTCATGAATTGGATGTCCAAATTGTCCCTCTTCTAATAGGATGTTCGGCTAGCAGGCCCTAGCACATAAAGTGTATGCTAGATTCGGGTGTTCGAAAATCAATGTACGGGCTGTATCATAAGATTGAAAATTTAGCCTTTTGGAGCGGGTAAAATTGAAGTGTCACTGTCCATTCAAATCATTTTGAACGAATCCAATTACATTTAGCGATATTAAGAAAAGGCAAGATTTTCATCATGACAAAGTAGACTTGCGCATTCTGTTAATGGAGATATTCGCAAGAGAAAATATTAGGTGTAGCTCTGACTCCAACGTGGCTTCCTCTAAGTCCATTCACTGGGCAACATGTGTCGTGATTTCTTCAACATCTATGATGGTCATGATGGAGCATAACTAGTGGAGGCGTGCGCAAAGAATTTGCATCAATTGTTGCCGGAGGAAGATAGATAGGGTGACAACCAAGATAGGAGATAAAGACAATGGGGTCGACGGTGGAAGTGGTGGCGATGGAGAGGGAGGTCACGGTGGCGATAGTGAACTTTGTTGGTGGTGATCAGATTTTGGACTAGACAGCGCACAGAGCGGGAGAGAGTGAGGATAGTGTTTTCCAAGAAAATATGTTAGCAAGTAATGTTGAGAGCATCGCTTCTCTCTCCATTTTTCTAGACTTCTCTATAACTAGTATCTACAATGGGTAGTTGTAGCTTGTGGTGTTCGAGGTTTCTTTATTGTTAGGTAAGAAGAGCGGTAGCAAAAAAGTTGAAACATAGGTGAAGCTTTTAATTTTAGAATAGGCCAAGTTGGACTCTTCCAGTACACTAGTCTTGTACTTGGTTGGTGGGGAGCTTCCTATAAATAGGCAACTCCCCATTATTGACTTGAGTGTGCATAAGTGATAGAGTGTGCAGTTGGTGTGGTGAGTGACGCAAGAGAGTGCATTGTATGTGCGTGTGTGGTGTTGGTGAAGAGAGTATCTTAAGTATATAACGATTATAGTGTTGTCTCTTGTGTTCACCATTTTGTTCATCAAGTGGTGTCGAGCGAAGGAGAGAGTATGCCAGAGTTCTACTAGTGCACAATCCGGGATTGGGAAGCCGATTGGTCCGAGACCAGGCTTACTTGGTATAGTGTTGGGTATTACAATTAAGTCATGATGGCGGATGTCTCGAGTTCGATGAACAGCATTAAGAAGCTCAACAATTCCAATTATAATAATTGGAGTACTCGCATATCATATTACTTGCCGGGTCAAGATCTATGGATATCGTTGGCACCAGCAACACCGCACCACCCACAAATGATAGCGAGTTAAGAAAGTGGAGCATCAAATCGGGTAAAACTCTTTACGTTCTTGTTGCAACTATTGAAGATGAATTATTGCAGCACATACAAGAGCACGAAGACCTTAAAGGAGGCCTGGGATAACTTGGTGGCATTGTTCACGAGGATGAATGATGCCAAGTTACAACTATTAGAAAACGAGCTCCTCTCAATCTCACGGTAAAGTATGACGATAACTCAATACTTCTCTAAAGTTAAATCTATTTGTGAAAAAATTTCAAAATTAAATCCTCAGAATGCCATCTCTGAGACAAGAATGAGAAAAATTATTATTCATGGGTTACATCCGAAGTATAACGATATAGTTACAGCCACCCGTGGATGGGCAAATGAGCCAACTTTGATTGAGTTGAAGAATATATTGGCCAACCAAGAGACTACAAATAGACAAATTGTCTAAGGTCTCAGTTAAGGAGGATGAAAGTACCATCTTTAGTAATGAAAGAGGTTCTAAAGGCCAAAGTAGAAATGGTGTAGTTATTAGAGATGGCAAATATAGAAAAAGACATGGAGAACGGTAAAAACGACTAGAAGGAATGGAACCTCGGCCAAGGGGAGTTTGCTGAGATTGCGACAAGGATGATAATGAAGATAAGAGGAATAAAAGGTGTAGTGGACGGTGTTATACTTGCGGCAAAGAATGTCACTTTGCCAATGATTATTGATTCAAAAGAGTTGGAAGGAAATATCGCAGCATCCAAGGAGAATGATAATGAGAAGGAGTGGGATTTCTAAGCATCTCTTGTAATGGGGGAACAAGAAGAGCTTCCAGCCTCCTCCATCACCGGGTTAGAAGATGCGACGGCTCTCATCACGATAAGTGATAAATTGATCAATTATGATAGTGATTGGATAGTTGATTCGGGGTGTTCAAATCACATGACAAGAGATTAAGGGCAAGTTATCGAACACGTCTAAGTAAACTAATGGATGAGTAGTAGTCACTGCAAACAACTCAAGGTTGCTGATTACTCAAGGCGGTCAAATGGTGATAACACCCCATTTGAGTTCACGTCAGGTTGAACTAAAAAATGTGTATCATGTACCGAGAATGAAGAAAAATATATTGTCCGTGTCACAACTCACTGACTCAAGCAATTTTGTGGTGTTCGGTTCAAGAGACGTCAAGGTGTATTACGTTTGAAACAAACTAATACACCAATTATGGAGGGGCATCATCTAGAGTTTGTCTACATGATGTTAGCTCAGATGGCATCCGTGGACAAAATTTGAAATAATGATATGCTTGATTTGTGGCATGCATGGCTTGGGCACCTAGCCATCATAAGTTAAAAGGTGATGACGAAGAAAGGAATGCTAAAAGGTCTCCACTTGGAAGTCCAAGAAGACACAGTTTGTGCCGGATGCTAGTACAAGAAGGCACGTCAGCTTCCACTTGAGGAGTCCACATTCAGAGCTAAGATGTCTCTCAAGCTCAATCCACTTAGATGTATTTGGACTAGTGAAGCAACCATCAATCAAAGGATCAAGGTACATGATAACGTCCATCGATGACTTCTCTAAGTACATTTGGATCGACTTTATGAAAGAAAAATGTGGGGCATTAAACAAATTTAAGGAGTTCAAAGCAAAAGTAGAGAATGAAGTAAGCGAAAAAAATACTTTGCCTCCATATGGATAATGGGGGAGAATATACATTAGATGAATTTACAAAGTATCTTCAAGATTGGAAGATACATCAACAATTTACCTACCCAAATAAGCCATAACAAAATAGAGTTGCCGAAAGAAAGAATCGGCATTTGGCAAAAACCTCTAGGAGCATGTTGCATGCAAAGAATGTTCCACCTAGTTTTCAGGTCGTATGAAGACAACAACTCATGTGATCAACGGGCTACTTCAAGCAAGGCTTGGCTTTATGTTGCCATATGAGAAGCTGTGGAATCGCAAGCCCACGGTAAGTCACTCTAGAGTATTTGAATATATATGCTATGCATTCATACCGGGCCATCTACATAGCAAGTTCGATAAAAAGGCAGCTTGTTGCATATTTGTAGGCTACAATGATCAAAGGAAAGGATAGAGGTGTTGTGATCTTACAATAGGGAGGTGTTACACTAATTCAACAAACTATCATCTTGGTGGTCGTCACAATCTAATTCAAAATGAGTCAAAGAAGAAGAAAATGACGAGCTTTGTAAGGGCCACCAATTGAAGAAGGAAATTATCTTGTAGCTAGAAGAGAAGAAATCAAGCGCAATCACTGGAAAAATCGAGGAGTCAGTGGCGAGCTAGCGTACATCTGAGAATGATAGAAGAGCTTTGACCAAGTCCAATGAAAGAATCTAAAGAGTAAGAATCTCAATTTAGGAGATCAACAAAACGAAGAAGATCAAATCCCAAATATGCAAATGCAACATTGATCGAAGATGTCAAAGTAGTCGAGCCGTCTACATACAAAGAAGCCTCACAAAGCGTGGAATGGAGGAAGGCCATGAAGGAAAAGATCCAAGCACTAAGAAAGAACGAGACATGGGATCTAGTGCCAAGACTTAAAGAGGTACATCCATTGTCTCATTTTCCATCATCTCTAGGTGTTCCTCCCAAAGATGGGTTTTGCATTTCAGTTAGGATAGGGCCCATTACATGCCCTTTTGCACATTGCCCAACCTTATCTGCCAACTCAACTTTAGGTCCACCATTTTCTCCTGCTTTTCTTGCCTTTTGGGTTATGTATCAGTATTTCAGGATTTGGACAATAATGCCACCTTTGGTTGTTGATTCCACGAATTTTTTTTTGAATTTTTTTTTTGTCAATTGTTTGGAATGCAAAAAATTTGATCTTAAGCGGGAAAGTAATTCTTATCTGCGACGGTGAACAATAACTAGTAGCCGACAACGAAGTTCAGGGACTAACGGCCAATGATAGGCGACAAGCAACCAATGATAGAGTTTGACAACTAGCAACGAGTTCGATAGCCAACGACTAACAACAGAGCCCGTCGATGCTGGTGGCAGAGGCTGAAAGTTGGCGAGTGGCGATGCCGGGGGCTATGGTGGTCGTTGGTGGTGTGCTTGAGTTTTTGGTAGTTTCATGATTATAAAAATATGGAATGAAATCTCAATCCTAACTATAGTCAGAAATTCTATTTCATGTGGAATCTTAAACCATTTTCAGATTTATCTCTGGAAATTCTGTTCCTTGAGAAATCCAATTCCGCAACTAACCAAACTGAGGCAAAAAATGGTTTGTAATCAAAGAAAAATCTTCAAAGAATAGTAATTTCTTAATCAATCTCGATGAAAGAGTATGACCGTGATTGCAAAGACTGTTGGTGTTTTTTGGCGTCCCCACCATATACTCATTGGAGCCAAGTTCATGATCCCGATATGTCTCTGGGACCTTAGCTTTAAAGTAGACCAATAATTTGGAAAGTAAGATTGTCCAATCATTTCACTATATAATTAACTCAATGATGTGATGTGCAACTTGCATTTTGATTACTTTTAGAGTAAAGTTCCATATATATATAGCCGAGTGTTTCAATAGTTCTAATTAAGCAAGCCGAGTATAGTAATCTTTCAAAAAAAAAAAAAAAAACTCATCAAGGTGCATAAAGAATATTGGTTACGCTACATACATAAAGATACCTAATTTGGTAATGAAAATTTGTTAATCTGAATTTCACAAAATATGAAAGTTGAGAAGCAGTGTCGCTAATATTAGGGATTCTTGCTAAAACTCGTGTATGAAGTGATGTGATGAATTTACATCGAATGTTTAAACATGTGAGACTCATGCACTGTAAGATTAACTCTTGAACATGATCTTGCAGAGTCACTAAATAAGAAAGCCGATGTTTAAACATGCAGTCACTTTTGATTAGAAGAGAAAAATCGACACAAAGTGCTGGAGTGAAGTCTGTCACGGAGAAAAAGACCATAAAGTAGATCGCACTAACACTAGGGATTCGTGATTTGAGTTGAGGACGATAGTTTCTTTTCAAAGAGATCTCTTTTTCCTCCTCCTTTATTTCCAGCTAGGCTTACCAAGTCCTGCATAATCCTTGCCGACAAGGTGGCTAGTGGAGTGATTCAGGACTTACTTTGTAAATCGAGGATCATACATCTTTGAACCAGAAGAAAAAAACAGATGAGTTAAAAAAAAAAAAAAACCAACAGAACTTACCCATATAAATAATACTTCATTAAAGCCCGAGAGAGAGAGAGAGAGAGAGAGAGAGAGAGGGAGGGAGAGATGGGCAATGGCAGCTTCTCTCGCCGCTCTCAACTCGCCGTGACGAACCTGGTGCTCGTGCTGCTGCTGCTCGTATCTCCATCGCAGTCGGATCAACGAGTCAAGCTCAGCCTCTACTACGAGGCGCTCTGCCCCTACTGCGCCAACTTCATCGTCAACTCGCTGTCGAAGGTGTTCGACACCGGGCTCATCTCCATCGTCGACCTCAGGCTCGTCCCTTGGGGCAACGGCTGGATCTTGCCCGACGGCTCCCTGTCTTGCCAGGTCTGGCTACTTCCACTCCGCTTTGCTTCATCCACTCCTGCCTGCCTTCGACATTTCTCTCCTGTTGTTTTCTTGCTAACTTTCTTCGATTTATCTTGAAAAGCTGCAACCTGTTCCGATCATTACTCGATTTGGGGTCCTCACATCTACTCATGCACATGTAATTAATAGATGCTATCCTTCCATTAGTTACGTATTAAACAATATGATCAGTTGATTAACAAAAAAGAAAAAAATTGACATGTAGTTTGAATAAGTGGGTAACTTTTCTTGATATGTTGAAAATGCGGAGTTATAAAGTATACTGAACACACAATGAATACTCATCTTTATCAATTAGTAAATAATTGTTGTTTGCAGAACTCGGATACAAGCTTGGTTTCATTTTATATACTCTTTATATATGTAAGTTCAGCTCGATACAACTATCAAATGAGTTACAAGCAGCCCTAGATCAATAAATTGAAGTTGGTGTGGCAAAAAAAAAAATATATATATATATTTAGGAAAAGAAGTCGATAAAAATCCTAAACTATACTCATTGTGATACACTTACCCTCATTTTTTTTCCTATGACACTGAAAATATCAAACTTGTAATCGTATGACACATTTACCCTTTGTCAAGGTTTTGTCAATAAGCACCATTAAAAATATAACTACATAAACGTCTGGAAAGGAAACGGTGTTGGCATTAAAAATGAAGTTATTTTGGCTGAAAAACATCTAAAGACACCTTGTCGGTGGGTAAATGTGTTGGCATAATTTGGGATTTTTGATAATAAAAAAAAAAGCTCAGGATAAATATATTATGATAATAATAATTTAGAATTTTTGATGACTTTTCACTATTTGTTCAGATACTATCTATTTTGAATAATTTCTACCTATGAGGACAGGAATACTTCAAAACTTAGCAACAACGGACGGTGGCTCCATAAATTTCACTATAAAAACTTCCCTAATTTCCATAATTCAACTTTATTCTAATTTTTTATACTCTTTTATGGTGACTTTGCATAAAAAAATTGAATAAAGTTGGAACGGTGGGGCGAGGGCAATAAATGGTGTCACAGGTTCTGTCCCCAACGGTCCGCTGTACAATGAACGTGATGATTGCTTCCAATCTTTATTTTGAAAAGAGAAATTATTTACTGAAATTTTAGTAATTTTGGAGTTTAAATTGTCAGACTTAGCAATATAACACGCGATGCTCACGTGTACCTCGTGATTTTCAATAACTGCACATTCAATTTAATACATGCTAGAAGAAATGCACATGTCACACTTGTGCTAGAGAATAATAAAATATACCAATTAAATTTCCCTCGCAAAAATATTTTACCACGAAAATAGAAAATGATTTAGTGGAGACAAGTAAAATGACATTTTTATCCCTCCATAAATACTCTTTCGAGTAGCTTCGACATTGCGGAATGTGTTTAGTGAGAACATGGCTATTTTGGTCATTTGAAGGATATTTCACTGAATTTTGAAGTTGGCTTTATATATAATATACGATAGACACTATACGTATTAATTTCTTTAAAATGTCATGCCTTTCACATCAGTCTTGCCGACATACCAATTTTTAAATATTTATAATCGATTTTTTTTTTCACTTGTTTCTTTTAGGTACATCATATTTCACGGTTTTTTGTTTTTTTGGTTGTAATATTTCACAGTGTTGTGTGAGCAACATTCATGAGATTTTTCATTAATTCTTACAAGAGCAATTTAAAAGGTCTATCATAGTATGATAAAATCTATGGTTTAAAATGTAAAAAAAATGGGCTATTTGACACTTCAATTTTGAATCTAGCATGTTTAATTGGATGAAGATAATATCATTTTTTTCATCTGTAATCTTTTCCCTTCAATTTTTTTTTCTCCATCTGAATATTGTGCAAAATTTGCAGCACGGACAAGATGAGTGCCTAATAAATGCTATTGAAGCTTGTGCCATCACCATCTATCCGGACGTGGTGAGATGTAGAACTACATTAAGATACTGGCATATGCATCCTTATTTATTAATTAGTTTGTAAATATAAATAGAATGTACAACCATGCTCATAAAAGTAATATCAGCTTCTTTGAGAATTCTATCAAATAGATATATGAATCTAGAATTGTAGTCTCCAAATTGTCAAGCAGTAAGATTTGGAAATGCCTAAACTTAATTTCTTATCACAAAATTTCCATGAAGAAGCGTATTGCATGATTTATAATAGTTTCTTGACCAATGAAATAGTTGAGTTGAAATTCATAACATGATTAAGATATTATTACCCAAAATATATATTTTTAGAAAAATAATTATCATGCGAAGATGAAAAACAAAAAGTTTACATACCTATTTATCTCTCATCGGACTATTTACATATAGTATTTCGTTGTTGGATATTGTGAAACTACATATAGATCGTCGCATCCTAAAAAATGTTAGAAATGGTGTTATATAATGAGTAAGATTAAGTATATCTCGCCTCAAAAGAATCGGTGGATTCAGCGACGAATCAATGTTGCTGCTCGATCCAATGGTCTGTCGATTCGCATACTGGATTTATAGATGTGACTTAGAGTTTGAATTGAATTGAAATGTCCGTGGCGACATGACGTGAATAAATGATAAGAATAGCGCACGCAATGCACATATTATATGACACATTGACTTTCACAATCTTTGTAGAACCGGCATTTCAGGTTCATCAAATGCGTGGAGCAATTGACCCTGCAGGGTAGGCACGGCGAATGGAGCAATTGCTTGGGCGCGACGGGCGTCGGCAATGCTCCGGTGGATTGTTATAATGGAGGCTTTGGAAATAAGGTGATTTTGCTTGGTTCTAATTATAAATTCACGCAAAAAAATTCTTCATTTTTTATCCCTCCTATATCTTTGACATGGCAATCTGAAATTTAAAAATAAAATTTCAAAAAAATTTGCTCTCCGTGGCAGCTTGAGCGGAGGAACGCCGACGAAACTGCTCGTCTCAACCCGCCGCACAGATTCGTCCCGTGGGTGCTTGTTAACAATCAACCACTCCAGGAGGTTAGTTAACACATCTTTGTTTGATCATGCATGCAAACATGCACGCGCGAGACACTCAATCAATGCAACGATGAGTTAAATTGTAAATTCCGTCATCGTCGTTGTCTCGATCGTCACTTTCTCTATGGGACATAGATTATAGGGATAAGTGCATTACAAATCCTAAAACTTATCATGAAAATGCAATTGAGTCCTAAAACTTTCAAAAAGTTTTTTTTTTTTTTTTTTTTGTGCTTCTTCTCTTGTCATGAAAGTTCAATCAAGTCCTAAAACTTTTAAAAGGTTCAATAAAGTCCTAAAACTTGTCTCGAAAGTGCAACCGAGTACTAAAATTTTCAAAAGTGCAATCAACGGAAGGACTTAGATTGAACTACTTTGATAAGTTTTAGGACTTGATTGCATTTTTTGAAAGTTTTAGGACTTAATTGTACTTTGTGGCAAGTTTTAGAACTTAATTGCATTTTTATGACAAATTTTAGGACTTCCAATGCACTTATCCCTAGATTATATAATATGTATCTCTCTCTGTGTCTCAGGAGTTCCCAAATTTCATGAGCCATGTATGCAAGGCCTACAAAGGCGATCGCGTACCGGCGGCGTGCAGGTCACTTCCGGCGACCATCGATTCCTCCGGGGAGGAGATTAGGTCCATTCCGGTTTGCTATGCAAGCCAAGCACGAAACGTCACTTCTGGGCTCCAATAACAAAGATGGTATTAAATTACCAACAGCCAGAAAAAAGAAATTAAAAAAAAAAATGATGGTATTGCTGTTTATTTATCTCTCTGGGGAGTGATTATAGCTAATTTCTCGTGCAATAGAAGGGTGATGCAGATACAATTGATTTTGCATCTTATAACATGTGATGCTGCTAAGGTCAGCTATGGTTAGTGATTCTTTTTTTTTTTTTTTTTTATTTTGCTGTTTTTTTAATCCACCTCTGCGGCTTGAAATGTCAAAATCATCTTATAATATAAGAGCTATTTACCACTTGTCCAAATATAAAAATAATATAAATTTGCATCGACCACTCATGTCCTGCCACCTAAGCGTAATTAAGATCACAATTCAAAGACAGGACAAAGTACTGGTTTAAAGAAATGTCGAAATCATTCGATTATCCGGCCGGGCGATCTTTCTTTACAACGAATTCTGTAATTACCGAGTTAATTTAATCTTCTTTTGTCTATCAACATGTTGCTGCAATTTGCTCCTACGAACATGTTTCGGAAAGAAAACTTGTCTACCATCTCTTGGGTCTATATTCCCAGGAGGAAAATCTGGCCAGTTCATGTCCTTTCCATTCCAGGAACATCTCATTCTCTTGTTCTCCGAGCTTCACCTCATAGGATGTCTTCCCTTTCAGCATTTCCTGGGCTTCCGCAACGCTCTCTCTGGCTATCCGCAGCCGGTCGAAGCCTTGCGCAACCGGGCCGTCTGTGCCATTTCTCGTTTCGCCCCATCTGTGGAGCCACGAGCGAGACGAGATGAACGGCGCGACGAAGAGCGTCTCCATGGCAATTCGTGACTCTGAAAGCTGGGGAGGAAAATCGGACTGCATCGACTCTAGGATTGAATGGTATCGCCTTAACGAGTTGTCAAAAAAATCCCCCAAGGTCGAGCAGTTCTTGAGCTTCTCGAATCCGTTTCCATCGCCGAAAGTTATGATCCCTGCGGTACGAGCAAACCAATCGGCGCGATCGGCCAAAAATTCCTTGGCCACTCTAAAGAAATCGTTCACTCTTCTAGCTGTCGTAGTCCTTCCCGTGTGGGGCAATCCGACCATGCAATTGAAGACCATCCACTCTTTGTTGGCGTCCCCTTCATTCCTCTTCCTCAGCTCATTCACTAGATTCGCGATGTTCATGCTATCAACCTTCAATTTCACGCCGACTGATCGGGCATGATCGTGAAGTCGCCTCTTTGTATCATCAAAATTCCAGTTCAATCGAGCATCTCGACCATGACGCTCTTCGTTGCAACTCAATGATGTGAGCTTCAACGTTTTGTTCCTCTGCGCAACGGCCTCGATCACCGGCGACCATTGAATACCTTCTCCCATATCGAAATCCACGATATGGATTGTCCCTGCCCCATCAGGCATCGCCGAGAGTAAGGCTGAGTTTGCAGCGAAGTGAGCGAACCTTCCGTAGGGAAACGCCTGGTAAAATGCGAGGAAAGCTGCCTCAAAGTTCTTGCAACACTCGCGTGTCAGGCAATCGCGCCGGTCCTCAGGAGTTTGGAACAAGTAGAAGGCAAGCCGCTCCAGCACCTCGCCCAGAGGGCTCGATTTCTCGGCGATGCGCGTCGAGATGACCTCCATGAGCTCCTTCTGCTCGTGATTCCCGGCCTCACAGTAGGCCTTGAGCAGGTGATGGAGCTGAGCAAGTTGTCAACCTCCATTTCTTTGGCGGGCAAGGTCCAGGGCAACCGTGTCGTCGCAGACGCACCCGCAGAATCAGACTCTTCCGACTTTGACAAAGTGCTCGTTGGGCTCCATGCCTCCGTCGCCGCTTTTTGCGAAGCAAAACTCCCGTCGCTCATCTCCGAAGTGTTCTCAGGTTCGTCACCATTCAAGAAGGCCTCCAATCCTTCGAAATCCATGGCGAAATCCTTGAGCTCACACCCAATTCCCGGCGATGCATCAAAAGCAGTATGCGTGCCGAACTGGACAAGCGAATCGCCGGTAATATCGCTAATTGGCAAAGGGATCATACCATAATCACCAACATGGAAATCAAAATTGGAGCTACAGTTTCCAAGTGGGTTGATCGTCGAAGTGGTGAGATCCTGAAATGGCCAGGAAACTGGAGGAGACCCTGATTGCATCATCATCTTTCAGGAAGGTCTCACCTTGTTTTAGCTGAAGAGATGGAAATCTGGATGAAGTTGATTAGACGATAAGGATCAGGACTATTTATAGTAGATATATGATTAAACAATTGAAGAGGAAAGGACATGATATAAAATAAAACCAATCAATCAATCATTCTCAGTCTTTTACGTATTTTTCTATTAGAGTTTGGTTCCGGCAGAATTCCTTGTTTAAATCTTCCCCTTTGCTTGGCAGCTGCTCAGAGGTTTCCAGGTTGCGGACGATGTAGTTTTCACGAATGATCAATTTGATTTTACCATCATATTTGGTCTGTTGTTTTCAGTGTCGCTAGCACTAGGACCCGGAAGGAATACCAGTCTCGTAAAACTGCTCTTGTCCTGAAAATTAGTGAGAAAACGAGAGCAAAGACAGCCACGGTCAACACCGTTAGGGAATATTTACGGGTCGGTTGACGTGTTGTGTAAGTAAATATATGTGGGAATTTAACAATAAATAAACTCAAAGGTGAAAGTTATGAACAAAAATTCGAAACTAATCTCGTCTTCGATTAGTCCTAGCCGGGTTTTGTTACCGTGACGCAAATATCACCAAGCACAAAAGGACACCATTGGGGTCCAAAGCACGGAGTCGCAATTTGGTCTAGGACGCTTCTACTGTTTCATTTAAAAAAAGTTTGTACGTCTTAAAACATCACTAATTAGAAGTATTACCGGTGACTTGATTTCCCGAAAACTTTGTTGCGATAACTTGCTCGTATTTTGGTGAAGTTACCAACTTTGTCCAACAGGTTGCAAATTATCGATATTTTCGTATCTTTTACTATTTTTTTTTTATTTTTATTACGAACACTTTATACTTACCAACTCTCATTTAAATAAATTAGTCTTTATATAGTGACATACCAACTTTTTTCGATTAAATTTTCAATAAGTTTTGAATTACTAATTCTAATTTGAGTTAATTACTAACTTCATTTTATTTTCTTAAAATTCATCAACTTTTTTGTTATCTTTTACCAACTTTATTTGTTTTTCGGACAAAACGCATTAAGGTCATGAACTCGTGTACGAATTTGCGGACCTTTCTTTGTGTGACTTACTACCGTTTTTCCAATTAGGTCACCAATTAGTTTTGATTTAAAAACTTAACATTCGATTTGCTTACATACATTTATTTGTTTTAACATAAAATTACCAACTTCACTATTGAGTTTCCTACTTTTATTTGACTTGCTTAACACTCCATTAATTTACTAACTCGTTTTATAAATTTTTTACCTTAATTAGAGTGATTACTAACTTTTTTCTGATTAAATTACCAACTTGTTTTGTTGTACTAACTCTTATTTGAGTCAGTTACAGGCATTTTTTTCCACGAGTATGGTATATGTATAAGTGTTGGGATAATTTTCCAAAAAGTCCTAAACCTATCGTACAATGAATAATTTAGTTATAAGCATTTCAATTTGGTCAATTTAATTCGAAGCATTTTAACAATTTGCTAATTTAGTCATTCTAGCCAATTCTCAATGTAAATTGACCATATGGATGACAGCTATCTTAAGTGGCATGGTTAGTGTTGACATGAACATTTTTTGCAATTTTTTTTTTTTATAAAAACTAAAATTTTCATAATTTTTATTTTCTTTATTATTATTTTTTTTTTGCTATTCTTTTTCCCTAAAGGTCCAGCACAGGTCACCAACCAATAAGGAAGGGCCAAGGTGGCCTCGCTTTTGTGTGAGGCGAGGGCTATCGCCACCATCACTGAGACCCCACGAACCTTTGAGGAAAAAGAACAGTAGAAAAGAAGAATAAACAAATAATTTAAAAAAAAAACTCACAAATAATTTTCACATTAGCGCCAACCATATCACTTAGAATGATCAATGTCCACGATATCAATATCCGGCCAAAATTCGTGGGAATGACTAACTTGGCAAATTATCAAAAGATTTATGATTAAATTTGCTAAATTAAAAGGTTTAGTGTTGAATTGACCATACAATAAGTTTAAAAATTTTTGGACATTTTTCCTTTTAAGAGTTAGTTAAGGCAAAAATTCGTTAGTACTTTAATATGACAAAAGTTACTAAGTCACCGCTGTTTAGGTTAGTAAATTAATGTACAAGTTAGTGAATTCAAAGCATTAATAAGTTTTGCAAATAAATATTTCTAAGTTGATAGAAACATTGTAATTTACAAAATATCGAATAATACTTCATAAAAATCTTAATTAGTCACTCGTAAATTTCTCAAAATAGTAAGTTACGCGTCGTTTTATTTATCAAATTTTACCGGGATGGAAAAGAGTCAGTTTTTGGGCTCGAGACAATGGAATTCTGCCCTCGTCTTTGACCACAAGGTTGACCATACATTGGCCGTGGCATTTAGGGTTAACCATAAAAGAGGCTCTTCTTAGAATATCTCATTCGTGAAAAGACTTAGGATAGAGATATAAAATATGGTCGGTCATATGATTTTGGTTGATTTTTGGTAGTTTTAATGGACAAACTATGGGAGATTTGGTATTCTAATTTTTGGAATTAGAAGGTGAATTGTTCTTCTTGTATGTCTGACAGATTCAGCTGAGTTTAAGCCATTAGAAAGCCATTGAATCCCCTAGTCCAAATGATAAATTTTACTCAAATGCAATACGAAAAATATGAATCACATGAGAAATTCATATGATTAAAGAAAAATGGTATTTACCTCAAATATCACTTGAGAGTGAACTTCAATTCAATTATTGTGTTTGGTGTTTGACAAGAATTTCAATTCATTTGATTTTGATAAGGTAGTGATTATTATATAAATCCTTGGAACTACAATTTTGGAATTATGGTACAATAAAAATGACTTCGGATACAAATTCCTGCCAGTTGTCCTCAGTTGATAGAAGATTGAAGACAAACGGTAAACGCTTTCATCCCCACAAATTACTTAATGACTTGAGGACTCTTTTGACTTCTTGCTTCGTTTGTAGGCCATGCACAAGAATCTTGGTATAGAATTAGATGATCCAAATCTCTATTCCAATATAAAAATGACAAATTATGCCGGCAGATAAATATGGAATTTTTTAGGGTGGTCATTAATTGAGAAAGTTGGAAGTTGACTGGAATTTTCATCTTTTCAACAGGATATACCTGCCAACCACCGGGGGTTCGCCCTAGTGGCTACCCTTCCATCTTGGAAAGGGAAGGTTGGGGATTCAAATCCCCACCTTCTCAGAGGGGGATTGGGGTGGGGACGATTTCATTTTAAGAGTGGGTTTCGACTCCCACGCCCTGCAAAGAGGCAGTGCAAAAGTCTGAGGGTGAGTGTTAGAGTAGAATTAGCGTAAAACCAACAAAAAAAAAAAAAAAAAAAAAACAGGATATACCTGCCATTTAAGAGAAACCATGAGAAAGACCTATTCCCATAATTTTGAGGGTTGAGGACTCTTTTGGCTTCTTTCTTTGTTGGTAGGCCATGAAATGGGGGATTTGCACGCTTTTGCCTACAATATTTTGTGTTTCTTCTTGGACACTAGTTCCTAACTCATACACGCAATTCGTATAATTATTATATGCATAATATATTCAATTTGCGGGATGTTAGGTGAAGCCTCCCATCAAAGAATTAATATGATTTAGAGCGGTTAAATTATTATTTTAAAATTTTCAATCAATGTGGCTCTGGATATTATAAAGGTCTTGAAACTCTGGATTCTTTCTTAATGCTATCCTTAGGTTAAAGCCCCCATTTGTTTAATAGAAAATGAATTATTTGAAAATCACTTTTTTCTAAAAATAATTGTCTATATTGCTTAAAATAATTAGTCAATAAAAAATGTCTCATTGTCGACAACAATTTATGTATAAACATTTTCATAGATGATGATAATATTTTTCGTTTATTCGTTTGTAAGCGATACTAACAATCATTTTTTAAGAAAATGTTTTCCAAATTATTTATTTTTTTGTGAAATAAATGCACTCTAAAGGTATCTTATATCTATTGCGCATCCAAATGTGTCACAGTTTTGCATCTAGCCAATAGGTGGTTCGAAAGTACAAAATGCATAATGTTATTTTTGACCCTGAGGAGCTCTTCGGCCCTTTTATATCGACCCTATCATCTTGTGGAGTTTTGAGAGGCCCAAGTTAGGGTAAAGGCCCCAGTTAAAGGCCCAATCTTCAAATAAAGCATGTTCTTGCTGAATGCGAAAATCTAGATGCAAACCATCTAAAAGAACATAACATAAATGAAACTCCATCTCAGTCTATGCAATTCAAATATGTATTTATAATTGGTTTTGCACGAAATCTTTTTTACTTTATACTAATATTTTTTTCGAAACAACTTCTAAACCTTAAAATTTGACAAAATAATTTCATGAAAATCCATATCTATCTTAAGATGACAATTACTATTAGTCTATTAATAGTACTAATGAGAAATTAATCACCATAATGATGTATATAAACAACCATATGACCATTTTCAGTCACAACGATATGACTAATACAAAATAAACGTCATTTAAGTTTCTTTCTTTCTTTCGAAAGATGACATTAATAAATAATACCCACTAGTTGTGATCGTTTTTATTAGTCTTTAGTAAAAAAGAAAAAAAAAAGAATTCTTATTTGAGATGTAACATCCAAAAGTTTTTATGTATGGTAATGATATCTTTGGACTTGTCAATATTGAGAATAGACACCGGTTTGCTTGTTACATATTAATTTTGTAGATACTTTGGTAACCTAACAAATTTTTTATGATGAAAATCTTATAATTGAATCAATTGGCAGTTTTTTCATTTGTGTTTTTCTTCCTATTCTCCCTAAATATTTAACCCCTCACATGTTTTACTCTTAAAGATATGGAACTTGGTAGTGATGAGGTCATGCATTGCCTTATGAAACTTGACCTCAGTTCATTAATGCTTGGAATGATTATTGCTCACACTTGGCCTAATGAAATGAAGCCTTCTATCCTTCACATAAATATCTCTTCTCTTGACTTATGATATCAAGCCATTTGCACCCAAGCTATTAGCATGCCGGGGGGTGTTGGGCACATGAGTCAATTTCATTGGAGCACTGCCCTCTATACTTATTGTTCTAACCCTAAGACAATTAATGCCTTAACCATGGTTAAATCAATTCCACTATGTTCTTCCTTGTTTTAGTTGATTTGGGTTGAGGGGGGACTTTTCAAAGAACACAAGCCCCACTTCATTAATTTTACTCATCAACTCATTTCTTCAACTTACGTCCTCAAAACCATGAGTAAAAGCCAAGGCCCCACACCTGTATTATAAAAGTTTCTATCTCAATCTTTTGAGTTGGACGATATGACTAAAGCCTTAAATTGCCTAATCTTTTTTAAGGTAAGTGAAAACTCTAGGGAATAAGTTAAGTTAAGCTACTTAGTACTCTTGATATGGTTGATAAATGTAAATTTTGACTAAATTTTTTTTATGTAAAGTGCCATTAGGTTCCAATAATGGTATGTTGAGTTGTTATGTTTCCTTGATTTGTACTGATGAGTTTGTTATGCTCTTTTTTTTTTATTCGGCCCTACTCTACTCTTATTTTAATTCTCACTCTCAAACTTTTGTCATGTCTCATTGTAGAACGTGAAAGTCAAATCCCATGCCTAAAGTTAAATCGTCCCCATCCCAACCCCCTAAGAAGATGGAGATTCGAACCCTCTACATCTCCCTTCCTATGTGGAAATGATGGCTACTAGGACAAACCCCAATGATTTATGCTCCTTGATTTGTATTGACAAGTTATATATTTTGGGAGTAAATAAGTTAATTCCAAGAGAAATTAGTAGTACGTTGATGGAAAAGTGTGAAAAGAATTAAAGAAAACTTAGTAGAGTAAGTGTGGAAAAGGGTGAAGATGTCGACTACGAGGAGTCGAGGCTAGTTTTATAAATTTTGCTTAAATTGACTTATGAAGGCCATAGTAAGAAACAAAAGAAGGAGGGGAAAAAGTTTAAAAATTAATTAATAAATCAAAAATATTTGTCGACGTCAACACTACCCGCATAACATAGGACAACCAATGTCCACACCAGCAATTTTCGACCAAAATTAGTCAAATCGATTGAATTGACACAAATGTAAACAGTTTAAAACTCAATTAGCAAAAAAAAAATGTTTATAACTGAATTAACGCAATAACAATAGATTTGTGAATTTTTTGGTAGGACCAATTCCCAAGTAGAAAATATAAAAATTATACAAATTTATGACTTGGTCAGATTGTTGTGTTGTTTCTTCATTCCGAAATCCATGATTCTATTCTCGATGGGTGTAAAAGTATTTTTTTTTCTTTTAAAAGAGTCTTTAGAATCGAAAACCAAACTGGTGAAATTGAGAACCGGACCGATTCTCCCTAAAACCGAAGTTGAACCTATAGGTCCAGTCCAATATGATTTGAATTCCGGATAGAACTTGATTTAGTGCACATCCCTACTAAATTGCAAAGATTCTACTACCATTACAGGGAATTCACTTGGAAAATGTTTAAGCCATGATGCTAACGTGGTCATGTCATGCTATGGAAAAACCCGATATTTCCAAAAGCAAGCTTTACTTAAAGCTGCGGAATGGGGGTTCGAATTTATTCAAAGAGGCTTGCGGAATTAAAAGTCAGCTAAAGTAGGAACTATTGTCCTTCTTTAGGACGATGTCCAATAACTGTCGTGTGCTCCTGTCGCTTTCGAAGTTCCCATCGCATTGACTTTTGCGTAAAGCTTGCTCATTAATGACGAGCAACATGGTGGGCATAAGCGTACCTATTAAATATATTCAATTTAAAGATTTTTTTTTTTATTTCCATGTCATTTACTATATATGATATAGCAAAAAAATAGTATAACGACAAATTTGAAATTTATTTTAGATTGCTTAACAAGTATTATCTTGAGCACTCCCACAGTGGAGTTGCAGCACAAGTTCATCTCATGGATAATTGATGTTTCGTCGGTGTCTTAAACTAAACATTATAGCGGAGGATAGGGCATGTTTCAATCTCGTTTGAAACCCTTTTCTATGAGAAAAATACAAGGCTCATGAATTTATTACGTTAAAGTGATGCAAAATCATTTTTCAACTTTACTTCTAAAAACCTGTAATTATCATCCTCATTTTTTACAATGAATTTCAAGTTGCATCATCTAGACATAATTTACCAAGTCGCCATTTTATTTCCCAAACAACCTTTTATGACGTTAGCGTTGGGCTGTCTCGAGTAGTGGCGGCAAAACGCTGTGGGGTGGCTCTCAATTGTCATCGTGCCGTATTGCTATGTGTGGGAAGAGAGAAAGGGTTGGAAAAGAAGAATGGGAAAATGGGTTTTTAAGTTGGGAAGATGCAAAACGGAAATTTTGAAATCCGACTAAATATTTCATATGAAGAGTATAATTGAGGATAATTTTTGTAAGGGCTAATAATACCAAGAATCTCCATCTCATATATCTGCGCTACATTTACTTTAAATTAATTTTTGTGTTCCAAAAACTCTCAAATTGATACTTATACCATATTTATTACAAACTAAATTTTAGGTAACAAAAAATCTCAAATTAGTACATTCATTATCACATATATCCAAACTGATATGCACACATTACATTTACTTCAAATTATGATAAACCTTGGATTTTTTTAGGTAAATGTGGTGCGAATGTATCAGTTTAGAATAATATGATACGATTGTACCCATTTGAAATTTTTTGTAATATAAAACTTAGATTTTGATTTATATAGTGTCAGTATCAAGATATAAATGTACTCATTTGAATTTTTTGTGATATTAACCCGTGCCGTAATTATGTAAGTTATCCGTTTAGCGCTGCTTCTGCCGCAACTGGGAAGGGACGTGCTAATCGTATTCTTCTCCCGTCGAAGCAACACAGCGAATCAATCAGTGGACGCTGACAACTCTCCTCTCATACATCATTCAGTCTGGTCAAATTGCTCGTATTGAAAGTAAAAAGAAAATCGAGAAAAAAAAAGAAAGAAAGAAAAAAAAAATATATATATATATATATATGAAAAATAGATGTTAGGTTACCATTATTTAGATGTGAATCATACTTCCTTCTTTAAAAATGGGATGTGTATCTACTCGATATCTTATTCGTATTCTTACAATAAGGGAAACTTCCCCTGAAAGGAACTTTATTAAATTAATCCCTGCTTTTTTCCGGATGCGAAATACATAATCAAATCAAAAAATGAATTTTTGGGAGATTAGTATTTATCATGCCCTGTTAATTATTTTAGTTACATTACAAGAACTGTGACTTTTTGAAACTAAATATGGCATTTGTCGATTGGATTTTATTGTTTGTACAGTTCTATTATCTAATTTGTTTCATGCGAGTAATCGCTATTAACGATGCTATCGAACCCTGACTTGGCATTATTAGGTGCTCACTCGCAAATAGGGTGTGGCAGCGGGCAGCCTCCCAACCCCCTTTATCTTCCATCATCTCTTTTTCCCTTCGTTACCCTATCCTCGTGTTGGGTGCTACACCGTACATATGGTGCTACCTCAGGACAATATGTTCCTTTCGCATCGTTAGTGACGTCACCCCAAGAATTTTATCATTTTTATGGTGATGAATAATGAAAGCATTTGTGTCATATTATTTAAAAAAATAGGAACAACATTCTTTTTAAAAAACAGACACTTGCCGTCCCAGTTATGAAGAACCATCTTTTTCAAGTGGTTCGAGATAAGACTATCACATTCAGGAACGTGGACGATAACTTCAGGAATAGAAGGTTGCAGCGGAGCTGGGGCATTAAACCAATTATCTTCTCTGGGGCCCCACAATCGCCTTCTTAACTTCAGCTGTCGTGTGTATTTTGCTCAAGCCAAGGCTGTTGCTACTTTCGGTGGTAGTTGCGGATCGTCTCTCCTCCCTTGCCGAGGGTGTTTTGTATCTGGGGGCCGGTTGTTCATGCCATGCTTGTCTCTTGCTCTTTTGCATTTGCTGTTCCTTGATTGCCGCGGTTCATGGCTTTTACATCCCGGCACCCTTCCACTCATAATGATCTTTTCATCTTAAGTGTAAGTTTTGGTATCGTAATCTTTTGTATAGTTGGTCATTGCTCAATATAATTATTACCTTTTACCAAAAAAAAAAATAATGAAAGGATTTGATTCCACAAATTTACACAGATGAAGAGTTAGAAGACTAAATTGCACAAATAATGAAACTTGAAGGACTAAAACTTCACTTTACCTAAAAGATATCGATGTACATAAGAGACAAATCAGTTAGTAGCTAATTTAGCATTAGGATATAAGTGTCCCCCTTATAGATTAACTTCACCTAAGTGGAATTGAATATTTTCTTTTTATAGGTTTCCATATTATTAATGAGTATTGCCTAGACTCATCATACTAAATCAAGCCGATCATATATAAAAAATCTATATAGCTACACCGAGTTATCTAAAACACTGATTTTCATCGAATTCAATTTTGAAAGGGACCCGAGGAAATAACCCCATCTTTTACAAATTGACAAGCATGCAATATCGAGAACGAAGTTTGTGGTCCATAATGAAGCACAACCATTCAACAAGATGAGAACGTTGCTCACGGTGTTTGTGCGTAATTTCTCTTAACAAAACAACAATAAACTCAACGACCCGCTATTTCGCATTCAAACCTGGATATTAAAGGACAGGAAAAATTCAAATTCAAGATCTCTTGCTTCTTTTCTATCATACATAATCATATATCAGAATCTTCCCGAAAGATTAATGCCTTCATCTCCAAAATTTCCAAATGCCTTTGCCCGACATTTACGTCGTACTTAAGAGGAGGTCCTTCTCACAACCACCACGATGCCCGTAGTAGGCCGGTCGTCGATTGACATACTCAAACGCATCACGATCGCAATCTCGGGTTCAGGGACAAAAAAAAAAAAACATATGTTGATGAATCTCTAGAAATAGAGGAAAATTCAAACAGTTGCCCCAGCACGGCAAGTCGCCGAGCAGTCACTCCTTTTGCTCTTTAGCGATGACTAACCACCCGAACCATCTCCCCACAAAAAAGCACAGATTTAACGCGCTCTTCTGGTCTCGCCATCGCCGGAATATGTTGACTTTTGACCTACAAAACCTGCAGAATCTCTTCCCGGATGCTCTCGTCTTCTCCTCCTGCTCCTTCTCCCCCCAGATTATGCAGAAACTCTCTGCTTTGGGAATGGCTAAACATGGCGCTCTCTCCTTTGGCCTCCTTTTTTTCTCTTGCTTCCTCGTCCTTGCCGTGTCCCAGTCTCAGCCTGATGATCAGTTCATCTTCAATGGGTTCAACGGCTCCACCGACTCCGACATTACCCTCAATAGAGCCTCCATCATCAAGTCCAGCGGAGTTCTCAAGCTCACCAACAGGTCGAGCGACGACGTCGGCCAAGTCTTCTACCCTTGGCCTTTCCGGATGTTGGCCGAGGCTTCCGGTGGCTCCACTGCCGCTGTCTCCTTCAGCACCCACTTCGTGTTCGCGATTAAGCCGCCGAGCTCGGGTGAAGGCGGCTATGGCCTTGCGTTCGTGGTAGCCCCCAAGACTTCCTTCCCCGGGGCCCAGGCCGACCACTACCTCGGCCTCTTCAGTTCCTCGAACGATGGGAACTCGTCGAACCACATGCTTGTGGTGGAGTTCGACACCGTGAATGGGTACAGAGAGACCTCGGACGAGAAGGGGAACCACGTCGGGATCAACATCAACGGCATGGAGTCGATCGGCTCCAAGCCGGCTGCCTATAGCAAAGATGGCAAGGACAACGACGAAGAGATAACGCTTGAGAGTGGCCTGCCCATTCAAGGCTGGATCGAGTACGACGGCCCGCAGCAATCGATGAACGTCACTATATCTCCAATCAATGTGCAGAAACCGGAGAAACCTCTCTTGTCCATTCCCGTTAACCTCACTTCCGTATTCAAGGACCGCATGTATGTCGGGTTCTCTGCTTCGACGGGGACCAAGAGAAGCTTTCACTACGTTCTAGGATGGAGCTTCCGATTGAACGGAACTGCGCCTCCCCTCAACCTGACTCAGCTTCCGCGGCCTCCTGACCAGACAGATTCATCTGATTCATCTTCCTCTTACAAGCCACAGTTGATAGCCCTCATTGCCTCTTTATGCAGCATAGCGCTGTGTCTTTCGGGAATCTTGTTCTTCTATACTGTGATCAAGAAGAGGAGTCAGCAGGAGAATCTTGAGGACTGGGAGTTAGATTGTCCTCACAGGTTCAGGTACAAGGACCTTGACCAGGCAACAAAAGGGTTCAAACAGAGCGAGATGATCGGGATTGGTGGCTTTGGCGCAGTGTACCACGGCATCTTGCCGACTAACAGGTGCGAGGTCGCTGTCAAGAAGGTGTCTCGCAACTCGATACAGGGAATGAGGGAGTTTGTGGCCGAGATCGAGAGCTTAGGCCGCTTACGGCACAAGAACCTCGTGAATCTCCAGGGTTGGTGCAAGCGGAAGGACGAGCTCCTCCTCGTGTACGACTACGTGCCTTACGGAAGCCTCGACTCGCTGATTTTCAAGCGGAAGGACGGCTTCGTGTTGAACTGGGAACAGAGGTTCCGCATCATCAAGGGCGTCGCGGCCGGATTGCTGTACCTCCACGAGGAGTGGGAGCAAGTCGTGATCCATCGGGACGTGAAGTCCAGCAACGTCCTGATCGACGCGGAAATGAACGCGCGGCTCGGGGATTTCGGCCTCGCCAGGCTATACGAACACGGCAAGACGTCGCACACCACCCACTTAGTCGGAACCATAGGGTACATTGCCCCGGAATTGGCCCGCTCGGGGAAGGCTTCGACGAGCTCCGACGTGTATGCTTTCGGCATTCTGCTGCTCGAAGTTGCCAGCGGCAGACGTCCGACGGGCCAATTCTTGCTGATGGATTGGGTGATAGAATGTTACGGGATGGGTCGGATTCTCGACGCCGCAGATCCCAAGTTACGTTCCGCCTACGATGCTGAGGAGATGGAGATGGTATTGAATTTGGGGCTAGTTTGTTCCCAGTACCATGCCCAAGCTAGGCCTACCATGAGGCAGGTGATTCGGTGTCTGAACCGGGAGGAACCGGTACCCGTCTTTGTCGATGATTCGAGCTTCGCTGGCTCTCGAAGAACCGACGACATGAGCTTCGGATTCTTGGAAATAGTTTCTTCCGATACAACCGGGAAGTCTCATGCGTCGACATCATCCTACGTGTCATCGTCGGTCCGTGGCCTCTCCTCCACTTCTTTAGGTGGTTCTGGTAGATAATAGGTTGAGATTTACATGTACAGAAATTTAAAAGCAATTACAGCTCTCTAATTTACATGCAAATTCGCTTTCTGGGTTCTTCTTTTGAAATTTCAGGCTTAATATTACTCCCAGAATTCTTTCAAAATGTAATCATAAGCGAATATCATTTTGATCGAGAAATTTAGATAAATGAAATGTTATATTGTTCCGAATTGGATTACTTCTTGTATTATAGTATCCCGTATCGCCTGAACACTATACGCATGTCTCTCTCTATCTATTAGTTTAAACTTTTCTGATTGAACACTCTAACATGATTTGAGAGTTATATTATGTCATAATATTTATATGTTTTACATATACATATAAATTTGGACCCGCTTGGAGTTTCCGAGAAGTTAGGGTGACCCTATAAATAATATCGTCCATAAATTTTAAATTTATTCAATATAGTCTCTAAACTTCTCAAATGGCAAATTAGATGTTGTCCGGTGATGTGGATCATTATATATGGTGACTCAACATGTCCATTTTTTTTAAACATCTACTTTAAAATAGGAAATAAAGAAAATTAGGATGTCAATATATCATTCATTATGTGATGATGCGAATTATTATATTCTAATTCGAAATGGATACTTCACATGAATAATTCATGTGTGAGGTTTTTGATAATGCTAGTACAAACACCTAGAGGGGGGTGAATAGGTATTCAAGAAACTTTTTTGCAGGACTTAGAAGAATATGTTTAATGGATAGTAAAATAAGATTCACTTATTAAATAGATGAATAGCACGAAAGCATAAATAGGAAGTTCAAGGATTAGAGAAGATGAACACATAATTTATAGTGGTTCGGCTTATTCCAAGCCTACGTCCACTCTCCCACACTAACAGCCCTCCGGCTGGATTTCACTATGAATCAAAAGAGTCGTTACAATATCACGTCCTTGATTCCACAGTGTAGAAACTCAGCTACACTTCCTCAAGGTCTCACAAGTATTTAATCTCTCTTTTGAATACAAGTTTTGCTCAACAGTTGAATCAAGAAAAAACAAGGAGTTTCAGACTTTGGAATTTTTCTATCACACACTTTTTTGAATAACCAGAGCTTCTCCTTTTTATACTTCTCCATGCCTTCATACCCATTGGCACTTTCCAAAGGAGTTCCTCCATCAAACCGTTGGACATAATCAATCAAGGAGATCTTCGAGTTACTTAAGGAAAGTGATGATAGCCCATCAATCATGCTCGCCCATACAATCAGGATCTAAGTTTCCATAAGTAAAACCTTCCAAGTTTACCTTGTCAATCAACGAACCTAACTTATTCGTATCAAGATAAAACGAATGAGAAGATCTTTAAATGCTATCTCTAGCCGTAAGGGACTTCTTT
Organism: Eucalyptus marginata; assembly: GCA_014182565.1. Taxonomy (NCBI): domain Eukaryota; kingdom Viridiplantae; phylum Streptophyta; class Magnoliopsida; order Myrtales; family Myrtaceae; genus Eucalyptus; species Eucalyptus marginata. The sequence continues at coordinate 13,197,514 of CM024585.1, forward strand.
AACCGCTTGAAACAAATATTTAAATAAATCCTTGATACTGGATAGATCTTCTTCAACGGTCTAGATACAGTCAAATGACGGCAGACTTTAAATCTTGAATCTAATGATCTTCAGACTTTGTCGATAGAGTCTTCAAGTCTTCAGACTAGACTGATGAAAATGTTTTGTCAACATCGAAACATATAAGGAAGTTTTCTCTAACAATCTCCCCCTTTTTTATGGTGACAAAACTTTCTTGCAAATTTGAAAAAATTTGACCTGCAAAACAATATTCAAGCAAACAAGGATACAATATCTCATAGACAATAAATGAGTTGGAGATAGTATTAAATCTGCATCCACAGGAAATTAGTTAGTCCTGTACAAACCTCTATCTCATACAAATATCGTACCAAGTATGCTTAAGATATTGTAAAGCAATCACATAAACAAACATAATCCGCAAATCAAAAATCACACCAGATAAGAGTTTAAAGTCAGAGAAAGATCTGTTCAAACAGAACAAAACAACAAATCTGCAAATCTCTCCCCCTTTTTGTCAGCATTAAAAAGGTAGAGACTAAACAAGAATTGATTTAAAATGATTTAAGATGATTTGGGAACGCGAATAAGCTGGAAATCTTCCATTGACTTGACTGTTTCCTCCAGCTTCCTCAGATCCTCCTTTAGATGAGCTAAATCTTCACCCTTGGCAGTTACTTGAATTTGAAGATTAAGGGCTTGAATTTGATTGATCAAAGATTCTGAAGAGGCATTGTAAGCATTCTGCATGTTCTGAAATTCGCATCCCAAGGCATAAATCTGACCTCTCAACTCCATGAGAATTTCAACCAGTTTTCGAAAGTCTGCGGAGTTGTCTGTTTGAGTGCTTACCTCTGCATGGTCAGATAAAGGCACATCCAAATTCGGAGAAGATACCTCATGACCTTCTTCAGGAAAGTGAGAGGCATACACATCTTCTGGATTGGCAGGAGAACGACTAATGTCATCACTAGTGAAAGCAAGAGAATGAGTACCTCTTTTCTCTGCAGCTCCCCCTGTGTCTGTGCCTTCAGGCGGAGAAAAGTACTCTTCCTGCTCAATTTCCTCTGTAGTGACAGGACGACCTTTTTCTCCTTGATTCTCCCAATTTTCGTCTTCTTTTTCCTCTGTCTCCTTCCTCCTTGTTTCCCTCTCTTCACTCCTCTCCTCGGTCTCTTCTGGTCTTTGTCTAAACTCTATTTCTGGAACAGAACGCTGCAAATTTCTCAAAGCAAGAGCAGAGATGGTAACATCATCATCATCATCATCATCATCTTCTTCTTCTTCGTCCTGCAAGATGATTGCTCTTCTTCTTTTAGATGGAGCTGTCACCGGCTCCTTTCTTTTTCGTTTTGCAGCAACAGAGTCTTGACGAATTTGTTGAGGAGTCTTTTCTTTAAACTTCTCAAGAGACTCGTTCAGTTCTTTCAGACGCATTTTAGAAACCATCTTCAGCCCTACCACCATTTGTTCGCACGTTCGAATACACATAATTCGTGGAGGCTGAATGTTGAAATGTCTAAAAAGCTTTGTAACAAGTGCTGAGTAGGGAAGCTGACCCTTGTCTTTCATCATCGATCTATACATGTGAAACATGATAGTATGTGGTAGAGAGAATTTTTTACCAGCATTAATGGCGTACATCAGTGTTGCTTCTGAATTAGAGACATCAGTCTTCGATGTGGACTTGGGTCTAAGATAATTGATCATAATTTTGTGAAGCAGGATATTCGAAGCATTTATCCTTGAATAAGAAATCCTGCCTTCTGCCATTCCATCTCGAACAAGCTCCACTGTCGCACGGCCAGTAGATACACTAACTGATTGAAATGAACTTCTCTCAACTCCAATTACATCAGCCAATATGTCCATATCCACCACAAAGTCCTTATCTTTAACACTGAAGGAGAAACTGTTCGCATCCAGAAAGCTTAGATTTGAATAAAAATAGGCAGTGAGTTCTGGATGGGCTACTGTTGAATCATAACAAAAACGTTCAAGCTAAAGTAAAGTGAATTTCTCTCGCAACTTCACATTCAGGGAGTCAAGAAAATCAAAATCCACACTCCTTGGATTCATCACTCCTCGTTTCAATAACTTAGAATAAATCTGCTTATGTTCATCAGAACGAAACAGATCTGAACTTGGTTGACGTACATCCGCAGCAATACCCATTCTCGGTTTGAAATTAGTGAATAATTTTTCATCATCATTGCTATTAGGCTGACTAACTCCTCCGAAACGTGGATCACTTGGGAAATTTGCAAAGGCCCTATTTGCAGAGCCAGCAGGAGCAATTCCCAAACGTTCCATTGTTTGCAAAAAGTGGGTTTCATGTCTATAACCCTTCTCTTTCAGAAATTTATCGATAATAGTCATTGGAGATCCTCCATCCTTTAAAGCTGAATAAAGTTTGAAATTAAAGGCAGGTTTTTGAGTTCTTACAGGATCAGCATCTTCGATAACTTCCTCTGTTCGTTGCTAAACATTCTGAGGTCTAGCCTGAGGAGATTGACGTGGTTGAGAATGTTGTGGGTTCTGCTATTCCCTTGGAGAATCTTCTTGCTCAGTAAGGTCAAAATGCGTAGGACCCTCACTCATATGCTATGGTCCCCTGCTTGCAATCTTTGAAGACTTCCTTTGGAAAGACATTGTCACAGTCTTTGAGGATTTCTAAGCTCGATTCGCGAGAAAGATGAAAACTTTGAGGATTAAAGTAGAGAGTAAAAATGGAGTTCTGCGCTTTTAGGGTTTGCGAGTAAAAAAGAAGAAGAAGAACAGTATATATAAGGCAGTTGAATCGAGGGAATACGAATCGTCACAATAAAAAATTGCCTTTTAAAAAAAAAACTGCCTTTTTGAAAATAAATAACTACTATAAAAAGATAACTTGTTTTTCAAAGAAAATTTAGAAAGACAATCAATTACAAATATATAGGCTTACCTTTCTAAAGATAAACTAAATCAACTTACATTCGTGATCCAAGATCATCTGGGTCTGAGTGTCTTTTGGGTATCTTTATCTCTGAGTCTAAGCTTCTTCAGACTTTATAACATTAAGCTTGTGCCGAATAGACTCAAATTGGCTTTTCTCCAGAGGTTTTGTAAAGATGTCCGCCAGTTGATTTTTTGAATCAATAAATTGAATCGATATCTCTCCATTTTGAACACGATCTCTTATAAAAGTGATGCCGAATCTCTATATGCTTTGCTCTTGAATAAAGTACTGGATTCTTGATGAGGTTGATTGCGCTTGTGTTATCACATTTAATCTCGGTGCATGAGTCTTCAATTCCAAAGTCTCTTAACTGTTGTTTTATCCATAGGATTTGAAAACAACAGCTTCTAAGAGCTACATATTCTGCTTCTGCTGTTGAAAGAGCAACCGTACTTTGCTTTCTAGAGAACTAAGATACCGTCCCGTTTCCAAGTAGTTGACAAGTGCCTGAGATGCTTTTTCTATCAACTTTGCATCCAGCAAGATCTGCATCTGAGTATCCAAGAAGAGTAAAGTCTCCCTTTTTTGGATACCATAGACCCAACGACGAGGTTGTTGCAACATATTTGATGATGCGTTTTGCAGCACTCAGATGAGATCTTTAGGATCTGATTGAAATCTAGCACACATACAAACACTAAACAAAATGTCAGGTCTAAAAGCAGTAAGATAGAGAAGTGAACCAATGATGCTTCTGTATCGCTTCTGATCAACTTTCTTTCCTTCTTCATCCTTGTCTAGCTTCAAGGAACTTGACATTAATACATCAGTTTTCTTGCAATTCTCCAAACCGAATTTCTTAACAAGTTCCTTAGCATATTTTTCTTGATGAATAAAGATTCATTCCTTCAATTGTTTCACTTGTAATCCAAGAAAGAAAGATAGTTCACCCATCATGCTCATCTCGAATTCTTCCTGCATAGATTTAGAAAATTTCTTACACAGATTTTCATTAGTAGATCCAAAAACAATGTCATCAACATATATTTGAACGAGTAGAAAATATTTACCTTCTCTTTTAATAAAAAGAGTAGTGTCTATTTTACCTTTCACAAAGTCACTATGGATTAGGAATTTGCTTAACCTTTCATACCAAGCTCGAGGTGCTTGCTTTAATCCATATAGAGCCTTTTTCAGTTTGAATACATAGTCTGATCTCCTTGAGTCTTCAAAACCAGGCGGTTGTTCCACATAAACTTCCTCTTGAATGAATCCATTCAAGAATGGACGTTAGCATGCAAAAGCAAGTAATAAATGAATTGCTTCTAACCTTGCCACTGGTGCGTAAGTCTCATCATAGTCTATCCCTTCTTCTTGCGTGTATCCTTTGGCCATAAGCCTTGCTTTGTTCCTTATGACTTTTCCTTTTTCGTCCATCTTGTTCCTGAAAACCCATTTAGCACCGATAATAGATTTACCTTTTGGTTTAGGAGTTAATTCCCAAATATCGTTGATGCTGAACTGTCTGAGTTCTTCTTACATAGCTTCAATCCAGCTTTCATCTAATAAAGCTTCCTCTATGCTTTTGGGTTCTATTTCAGAAATAAGAGTGACAGCGCTAGACTCTTCATGCCTTTTGGATCTTGTCCGCATTCCTTCATCAATGTTACCAATGATGAGTTCTTTGGGATGACTCGACTTGTGTTCCAGTTGTTGGTTGGTCGGACAACTTGTTTATCTTTTTCTTCATTTGATTCTTCAAGATTCGTTCGTTGTTGACCTTTTGTAGTGTGAGCTACTCCAGAGGAATTGGAATTTGTAGAGTCTGGATTAAGCTCAGATTCTTCAAGTTGAGTCGGAATCAATTGATTTTGTGTAAAGTCTTGGAATTTGACATTCATTGACTCTTCCACAGATTGAGTCTTTTTGTTGTATACTATGTAGGCTTTGCTGGTTGTTGAATATCCAAGGAAGATTCCTTCATCTGACTTTTCTTCAAACTTACCAACACGATCATTTGCATTTTTCAAAATAAAACATTTGCAGCCAAACACATGAAAATAAGAAACAATTGGCTTTTTTCTTTTGAACAACTCATAAGGAGTTTTCTCCAGAATAGGCCTTAGGAATACTCTATTAATGACATAGCATGCTGTAGAAACTGCTTCAGTCTAAACACGAGATGAAATGTTACTCTTAATTAAAAGAGTTCTTGCCATTTCTTGCAATGATCTATTTTTTCTTTCCACTACTCCATTTTGTTATGGAGTGTATGGCAAAGAGAAAACATGCTTTAAACTACATTCATCACAGAAATTTGCAAAGTCTTGATTTTTGAACTCACCTCCATGATTTGTCCGAATGCTTGTGATAGTGTATCCTTTCTCATTTTGAATTTCTTAGCAAATTTTGAGAAGTGAGAGAAAGTTTCAAACTTACTTGATAAGAAGAACACCCAAATATAGCGAGAATAGTCATCTACAATTACCAATCAGTATTTCTTCCCACCAATGCTTTGTGTTTTGGTTGGTCAAAAGAGATCCATATGCAGAAACTGCAAAAAATGATTAGTTGAAACTTGATTTACAGGTTTAAAAGAGTTTCTTACCTGTTAGCCCAGAACACATGGTGTACATAATTCTGTCTTTTGAAATTTTAGGTTGGGTAGTCCACGAACAAGCTTTTTGGAAGAGATCTTGGCTATCTGATTCATACTGACATGGCCAAGTTTTCTATGCCATAAATACTCTTCATCTTGAATGGAGATTAGACACTAAGAGCTTTCTGATTTGATATCAAGCAGATAGATGTTTCCATGCCTTTGACCAGTAAAGGATTGAGATAAATCCTTACTAATTCTTGAACATATGCCTTCTTGAAAGTTGATTTTGAAACCAGTGTCACACAGTTGGCTTATACTGAGAAGATTGTAGTTTAAGCCTTCCACCAAGGAAACATTGTTGATTGTAAGACTCCCAATCTTGACAGTTCCAAGACCAGTGATTCTTCCTTTGCCATTTTCTCCAAAGGAAACTCTTCCACCATCTATTTGGGTAAGCTTTATGAAGTAATTTGAATCTCCTGTCATATGTCTCGAGCAGCCACTATCCAAGTACCACTTAATCTTTTTCTTGATAGTGACCTGCAATTATGCAAAAATTTCAAGTTTTCTTTGGTACCCACACTTTCTTGAGTCTAGGGGAGTTAGTTCCAAAAGTAGTCTTTGCCCAATTTCTCTTAACAGGTTTCCAGACTTTAGGACAATCCTTCTCAAAATGTTCTGAGCTGTTACACTTTGAATATTTAAGAGCACTTCGACCAACAGATTTTACAAAGACTTTTTGAAAATGATTTCTGTAAAAAGCTTTAGCAGGTCTTTGTTTAATTCTTTCTTTTACCTTTGGAAAATCAATTAAATTAACGATTTCTGGTGTCATTCCCAAACCTGATTTATGAAAATAAGGTCTTTGAATTGAAAGAATTTTATCAAGTTTTTCGATCCATTTGAAAACTTTTTTTGAAATATCTGTAATATCCTTTTTTAAGAGAATGTTTTCTTTTGAAAGAAACTCTTTATTTTCTTTTGAATTTTTAAAATTGTTGTTCAGATTATCAAGTTTTTCTTTCGGAGAAATTTCCTGTTGTCTTAGTATTGAATTTTCCTTTTTAAGTTCGAAAATCCTTTTAAGAGATACTTTTAGGCTAAGACAAAGTTTATCAATGTACTTTGAAACCTTAATGGGAATTTTAAAGTTACTTACCTCAATTTCCTTATCGAATGAGTTTGAGTCTCTCTCGAGTGCGAGTCGATTTTGAGTTTGCCATCGACAAATGTTGGCATACTCTTCATCACTCTCTTCACATTCTGTGTCACTCCAAGTCTCTACTTTAAGAGCTTTCTTGAGCTTCTCTGTATTTCCTTTCTTTTTCTTCAGTAGAGGACAATTGGGTCTGATGTGTCCTTTCTTTTTGCATTTGAAGCAAACCACATCCTTGTTGAACTCATTATCTTCTGTTGCTTTATTCTGAGATCTTTGAGGATATTGCTTCCTCCAGTTGTACTTTCTTCCCTTTTTGTTCAACTTTCTGAATTTCCTTATCATGAGTGCCAATTCATCATTGTCCAGATCGTCTTCGGTATCTGTAACATCAGAATCATCATTAGACTTTAAGGCAATTGATTTCTTACCTTTTGGTCCTTCATCCTTATTGATTTGCTCCACTTCGTAAGACTGAAGTGTGCCCACTAATTCATCGACAGATAAAGGCGCAATCCTTTGAGTTTCTCTGATGGAAGTCTTAATGTGATTCCAATCTTTAGAAAGTCCTCGCAGCAACTTGTTGACTTTCATTTGTTCTGAGATAGGTTGCCCATGATATGCGAGACCATTTACAATTTCTATAAAACGGCTAAACATATTAGTAATAGTTTCTCCTGACTTCATTTTGAAAGCTTCATATTGCCCAAGAAGAATATTGATCTTTGTCTCTTTGACACGATCAATTCCTTCATAAGGAACATGTAACTTGTCCCAGACTTATTTTGCTATTTCACAGGATGAAATTCTGTTATATTCATTAGGGGATAAAGCACAGTATAAAGAATAAATAGCTTTTGCGTCGAAAGCTTGTCTTTTGGTTATCTCTTCTTGTGTCAACTCTTTTGCATCTGTCACTTCCTTTCCTCTTTTTGAAGTTGAAGTTATTGTTGGAATAACTCCTTTTTCCACTACATCCCATTCAAGAGGATCTTTCGATCTGAGGAAAGCTTTTATCTTGTTCTTCCATACGTTGTACTCTTTTCCATCAAAGTAAGGTGGTCTGGTGTTGCTCTGACCTTCGATTAGTCCTGTAGCCAAAATACTAGCCATAGATCTTTAGTTTAAGAAGTAAAACACTTCAATAAATAAGCACACGGGCTCTGATACCAATTGATAATGCTAGTACAAACACCTAGAGGGGGGTGAATAGGTGTTCAAGAAACTTTTTCGCAGGACTTAGAAGAATATGTTTGATGGATAGTAAAATAAGATTCACTTATTAAATAGATGAATAGCACAAAAGCATAAATAGGAAGTTCAAGGATTAGAGAAGATGAACACAGAATTTATAGTGGTTTGGCTTATTCCAAGCCTACGTCCACTCTCCCACACTGACAGCCCTCCGGCTGGATTTCACTATGAATCAAAAGAGTCGTTACAATATCACGTCCTTAATTTTACAATGTAGAAACTCAGCTACACTTCCTCAAGGTCTCACAGGTATTTAATCTCTCTTTTGAATACAAGTTTCGCTCAACAGTTGAATCAACAAAGAACAAGGAGCTTCATACTTTGGAATTTTTCTATCACACACTTTTTTGAATAACCAGAGCTTCTCTTTTTATACTCCTCCATGCCTTCATACCCGTTGGCACCTTCCAAAGGAGTTCCTCCATCAAACCGTTGGACAGAATCAATCAAGGAGATCTTCGAGTTACTTAAGGAAAGTGATGATAGCCCATCAATCCTGCTCGCCCATACAATCAGGATCTAAGTTTCCATAAGTAGAACCTTCCAAGTTTACCTTGTTAATCAACGAACCTAACTTATTCGTATCAAGATAAAACGAATGAGAAGATCTTTAAATGCTATCTCCAGCCGTAAGGGACTTCTTTAACCGCTTGAAACAAATCTTTAAATAAATCCTTGATACTAGATAGATCTTCTTCAACGGTCTAGATATAGTCAAATGAGGGCAGACTTTAAATCTTGAATCTGATGGTCTTCAGACTTTGTCGATAGAGTCTTCAAGTCTTCAGACTAGACTGATGGAAACGTTTTGTCAACATCGAAACATATAAGGAAGTTTTCTCCAATAGTTTTCAATCGCTTCATGGACGGTGTGATTTTTTTACCACAATTTATGACAGTATAATGAGTAAAACCCGTAGTGGCTTGGTCAAAGCACACATATTTTTGGCTATATCTTGATGACTTCTCGTTAGGCAAAGCTATTTCGCCAGTATTCATGGTCAACATTTGTCGATTCATCAAGAGGTGTGTCTGTCTAATAACCACGTTTCAAGGAATTTTCGAAAATCGGAAAAAGATATTCCTAAATTTCGTCGCAGGTAAAGAGAAGCTTCATCTCAAATTTCAAAATTAAAATTCAATCTATTTATCTAACCAATCTTGACCTTGTGAGTGCTTTTTTGCAGTACGTTTCTAGTTTAAATATCACTTATTTTATGTTTTCTTTTTAGCTTTTCATGTCTAAATTGCAAATTGGGGGTTGAAATACTTGTTACGTATTCTTCACTTTCAGACTTGGTCAAATTATTTCAAACATAAATTAAAGCATATTATAATGTTTTAATCCTTTCGTTATTAAGATTGAATCTAGGGAAAATTCCAAAATGGGACCCGAAGTGTCATCTTTTTCTCAAATAAGGGTCCGAAATGAACATTGTTTCAAATAGGGACCCGAAGTGCTATCACTTTCTCAAATAAGGGCGTGAAGTGGATGTTATTTCAAATGAGGACCTAAAGTGGTTATATTTGTTTCAAATAAGGACCTGACTTTTCAGCGATCAAGGATATTTTTGTCTTTCCATTTTTCGCCTTTTTTTCTTTCCTCTTTTTTTTTTTTTTTTGGTTCTTCTTCTTCCTCTTCGCTAGTGGCCGGCCAACCACCGGTGATACCCACAGAGGGCTGGGCAAGGGCCGACCTCGTAGATGGCCCCTAGGTGAGGGTCGCCACGCCCAAGCGACGCCATCCCTCACAGCGTGGATGGCCCTCACTGGCGAAGGTGACCCTCGCCCAGCCCTTTGTGGGCATCGCCGATGGCCGGCAGCCATCGACAAAGAGGAAGAAGAAGAAGAACCAGAAAAAGAAAAGGGAAAAAATGGGAAAATGCCAAATGACAAAAATACCATTGACCAGTCGAAAAATTTAGCCGGTCGGCAACCGGCGAGGTGGGGTCCATATTTTGAAACAACCAAAGCCACTTTAGGTTATTATTTGAAACAAAGTCCACTTTGCGCCCTTATTTAAGAAAATAAGGGCATTTTGGGTCATTTTTTGAAATTTTCCCCAAAAAAAAGGGAAAGAAAAAAAGGCGGAAAATGGCAAAAGACAAAAATACCCTTGATAACTGAAAAGTTAGGTCCTTATTTGAAACAAACATAACCACTTTAGGTCCTCATTTCAAACAACATCCACTTCAGGCCCTTATTTGAAAAAGTGATGGCATTTCGGGTCCCTATTTGAAACAATGTTCACTTCGGACCCTTATTTGAGAAAAAGAGGGTACTTCGAGTCCCATTTTAGAATTTTTCCTTGAATCTACAATCAATGTTAATTACTTTTATGGTAGAAGTAAAACATCAATAAGGCTCCGTTCGTTTCACGAAAAATAACTTCCATTAAAATGTTTTCCGAATTTTTCGGTGTTCATTTCACGGAAAATGAATTACTTGGGAAAAAAGTTTTTCATGAAAGGAAAAGTCTTCTAAACTAGGGAAAAAAAATTTTCGCTTTTGAAAAGTGGAACATATTTTCTTCACTTGATCTATCTTATTTTACATTTCTACAAGCCCTCATTTCCTCCTCCCCCTCCTCTTTCTTCTTCTTTTTCTAATATATTTTTTAAATTCGAATTATATTTTTCTTTTTCTTTGCTTTGTTTTCCCTCTTATTCTTTCTTGGCCGGTCGCCGGCCATGGCAACGGCCAACAACCGACCACAGGCGAGCCTCGACCTCGCCGGCAAGAGCATGAGGCTCGCCCACCTCCGACGAGCGGCATCGACAAGCGTGAGCGTCAAGCTTGAGGCTCGTCAATCGGCAATGCTCGCACTCACCGATATGGCGAGGCTTGAGGCTAGCAAGCTTGAAGCTCGCCAATTTGGTGAGGCTTGAGGCTAGTGAGCCTGAGCTCGCCGGAGATGGCCAAGCCTTGTGCTCGTTTGTGGCTGATCACTAGCGGGAGAGGGGAGAGGAGGAGGAGGAGGAGGAGGAGAAGAAACAAAGAAGAAGGAGAAGAAGAGAAGGAGGAGCAGAAGAAGAAGAAGGAGGAGGAAATGAAGAAGAAGAGGGAAACAAAGAAAAAGAAAGAGGAAAACATAAATGAAAAATGAAAAAAAAAAAAATAATAATCAATTTTTTATTAATTTTTTAAAAATAAAAAATAATTAAAATTTGATTTTAAAAATAAAATAAATTTAAAAAGAGTGTATGGAGGAAAATATTTCTTTACTAAACAGCGTAAAATATTTCCCACTTCATTTTTAGATTTCATCCGAACACCGAAAAATAATTACATTTTCCTAGAAAATGATTTCTTGGAAAATATTTTTCAGAAACGCCACATTTTCCGCAAAATAAACAGAACCTAACTTTCTTTTTCCCCCTTTTTCTGCTTCTATTTTGTCAATATTAGATATGATCAAGCATAAATATGTTTAACATTTGATCATGCTTGTAAAAATCTTTTTTTTTTCAATTTCTTTTATCGATTTCCATTAAGATTGGCTAAAAATTGGATTGAATTTCAATTTTCAACTTTGAAATGTAGTCTCAGACTATTTAATAAGAAATAGGCAATTAATTGTGTGTTCCCAAATCTTCAAAAATTGAAATTTCTAATCCTTTAGATTTTGTGATTAAAAATATGAGACCCTAAATTAAACTTAACAACCTTCGCTAAATAAAGTGATAACAAGATTCAGGATAAGATGATATCTAGTTGGGTGTAATAGCGCATTTGTATTTTGAAATTGAGGAGAGAGATGATAGAATTAAATGCAGTTTGATAATATATATATATATAAAGGAGAGAGGGGGATATTTCAGCCATTTAACTAAAAACAATGAGCATCTTAACCAAAATAGAGATGGAAATAATAATTTTATTCCGATATAATTCAAAGCACTTTATATTACGTGTACACCCTCAAATTTCAGGAGTTTCAAAGATTCAAAAATGTCAAGAGTATAATTTTTCTAATAGTTAATACCACAAAAATTACTAAATTGGTAAATCCATGAAAAATCGACCCTCCATTAGGCTCCATCTAATATCTCATTAATTTGTTGACGTGGACATACATGTGGCAAAAAACCTTAGATGATTGGCGTGATGTGATTTGATGTGGAAATTCAATATCAAAAGATCTTATAAATGATGTCACTTTGGAGAAACCATATATGGAGAAAATGAATTGAGACTGGGAAACCTACTAATTTTACCCCAAGAGCTCGCTCACGTTTTGAAAATTTGCAAAAACCCCTAATTTTGCCTCAATGGCGCCACAAAAGTTTTGATAAATTTTTCGTGTATATATCATTTCCGAATTTTCTTGTCAAAAGAAGAAGTAGAAGAATTGGAGGAGAAGTAGGAGAAGAAGCAGGAGAAGGAGAAGAAGAAGCAGAAGGAGAAGCAGAAGAAGAAGAAGAAGAAGAAGAAGAAGAAGAAGAAGCAGAAGAAGAAGGAGAAGCAGAAGAAGCAGAAGAAGAAGAGAAGAAGCAGAAGAAGAAGGAGAAGCAGAAGGAGAAGTTTAAGAAGTAGAGAAGAAGAAGAAGACGAAGAAGAGGGAGAAGAAGAAGAGGGAGAAGGAGGAGGAGGAGGAGGAGAAAGAAGAAGAGGGAGGAGGAGGAGGAGGAGGAGGGAGGAGGAGAGAAGAAGGAGGAGGAGCAAAGACACAAAGAAGAAGAAGAAGAAGAGGGGGAGAGGGAGAAGAAGAAGGAGAAGAAGGAAGAAGAAGGAAAAGAAGGAGGAGAAGAATAAGGAGAAGAAGAAGCAGAAGAGGGAGGAAAAGAAGAGGGAGAAGAAGAAGGAGGAGAAGAGGAGCAGAAGAAGATGATGACGAAGGAGAAGCAGAAGAAGAAGAAGGAGGAGGAGAAGGAAAAGAAGAAGGAGGAGAAGAAGAAGGAAAAGAAGAAGAGGGAGAAGAAGAAGAAGAAGAGAAAAAGAAGGAGAAGAAGAAGAAGAAGTAGAAGAAGCAGAGAAGAAGAAGGAGGAGGAGGAGGAGTAGAAGGAGAATGAGAAGAAGAAGAAAACGAAGACGGAGAAGAGGGAGAAGAAGAAGCAAAGAAAAAGAAGAAGGAGCAAAAGCATAAGAAGAAGCAGGAGGAGGAGGAGGAGAAGGAGAAGAAGAAGAAGAAGAGAAGAGAAGAAGAAGAAGAAGAAGAAGAAGAAGGGAGAAGAAGGAGGAGCAGAAGAAGAAGCGAAGAAGCGAAGAAGAAGGAGGAAGAGGAGGAGGGGGAGGAGGAAATGAAGAAGCAGAAGAAGCGAAGAAGGAGGAGAAGAAGGAGGAGGAGGAGGAGGAGGAAATGAAGAAGCAAAAGAAGCGAAAAAGGAGGAGAAGAAGGAGAAGCAGAAGAAGTAGAAGTAGAAGGAGAAGCAGAAGAAGGAGAAGAAGGAGTAGGAGAATAAGGAGAAGCAGAAGAAGCAGAGAAGGAGGAGGAGGAGGGCAAGGAGGAAATGAAGAAGCAGAAGAAGTGAAGAAGGAGGAGAAGAATGAGAAGCAGAAGGAGGAGGAGGAGGAGGAGAAGGAGAAGAAGGAGAAGATGAAGAAGAAGAAGGAGGGGGAGGAGGAAATGAAGAAGCAGAAGAAGAAGAAGGAGGGGGAGGAGGAAATGAAGAAGCAGAAGAAGAAGAAGAAGAAGAGGAGGGAAACAAAGAAAAGAAAAAGAAAAAATAAATGAAAATGAAAAATGAAAAAAAATTAATAATCAATTTTAAAAAATAAAAATAATTAAAATTGATTTTTTAAAAATAAAAAATAATTAAAATTGATTTTAAAAATAAAATAAATTTAAAAAGAGTGTATGGAGGAAAATATTTCTTTATTAAACAGCGAAAAATATTTTCCACTTTATTTTTAGATTTCATCCAAACACCGAAAAATAATTACATTTTCTTGAAAAATGACTTATTTGAAAGTATTTTTCAGAAACGCCATATTTTCTGCAAAACAAACAGAACCTAAGTTTCTTTTTCCTCCTTTTTTGTGCTTCTCTTTTGTCAATATTTAGATATGATCAAGCATAAATATGTTTAACATTTGATCATGCTTTTAACATTAATTTGTTGACGTGGACATACATGTGGCAAAAAACCTTAGATGATTGGCATGATGTGATTCGATGTGGAAATTCAATATCAAAAGATCTTATAAATGACGTCACTTCGGAGAAACCATATATGAAGAAAATGAACTGAGACTAGGGAAACCTACTAATTTTACCCCAAGAGCCTGCTCACGTTTTGAAAATCTTCAGAAACCCCTAATTTTGCCTCAATGGTGCCGCCACAAAGGTTTTGATAAATTTTTCGTGGATATATCATTTCAGAATTTTCTTGCCAAAAATATTGATTTAGGATTGCAATATAAATATACTAGTTAGGAGTTCTTGTGAAACGGAATTTAGTCTAGGGTAAATGCGACACGGGACCACCAATTTGGGATCTTTTGCGACACAAAAATGAGTTTATGGGTAAATACAACAAGATTGCACCAATTTGAATTTTTTTGTGTTATTAACTCTTCTTTTACAAGGAAAAAAAGAAGAAAAAGATTCCGGTGCATAGTGTGAAGTAGAACATGCAAACCTTCGAAGAAAGGAAAGGTTGTGAATTATATACACAATACTTTTCCCGATCTCTGATTTCCATCGAGCCACGGACAGCAATATAAGAAAAGTCGACCCAAATTGGTAAACCCGAGAGGCCGGGGACAACAAGGCACATCACACATGAGTCCACAATCTACCACCGACCATCAATCGGGACCATCGCTTTAATTAACAATTAAGAGAAGCCTTCCAATATCTAGAGACGGGCAAATCCCAGTCAAGACCCGTCAATCACGACGGCGGTCGGCCTGTTCTGCCATAAGTGCCGCTTCGTCCCGCTCAAGCTTATTGATCAATCACGCTCGCTGGTCGCGTTCTATCGCGTGCGAACTGGAATCAAATCTCGCACCAACTGCACGCGACATGCTCGACAATTAAACAGGTCACACAACTCTCAGGAAACTTCATCTATATGAACTTTTATCCCGTGAAAACGGCAGCCCAACGCATGGATAGGACCAGGTCGACTGGCGTATCTCCCTGAAATAAACCGAGCTCGTGAAGCTTTCCCGAAATGACTGATTTTATCTTCAGTATTTCAAAGCCTACGCCTATTCTTTTTGTGATTTTGGAGAAGTACTGTCTAGTACTACCAATCTCATGATATGCAACAGTATCACTTCTCAGCAAAACTCGAAAATTTCTGCTCATCAAGCAGATCAATGGACAACAGTTCACGAGACGCCACTAAGAACTTTAGAGCAGCATGCATGGATGTCGATATGTATTCATTCTTCCTGAGATTTATCTGGAAATGCTTAAGGTTGAAGTTCTTCCCACTGTCCCGCATGCATACCGCAAAGGCAGGAGGTTTCAGTAGGTATGTGGCCCTATCGACTGTGCGAAAATACGGAAGACAAATGCAAATAAGACAGATGCAAGTGTCACGGTCCGTGAATCCTCCCATACTCGTGACACTTGTGAGTGGTGCTTGGGGTTATTGAGTGAAGAGTGAGGAAGCAGAAGGGATGGACACACTGTTCGTGGGAGTGGCGTCAGGACGGTAGGTGCTAGGAGTTCTAGGATAGAAGGACTTAGGAGCTCTGAAGGTGGGGTTGGCCTCCCGTGCACAAACTAGTCGGGAGCTGATGACGCTCTCCTGACGAGACCATGGCAGGCCGAAACCAGTTGTTGAACCTAAAGAGATCTGCTGTCTCACTCGATGGACTAGACGCCCGAGTGAAGCTGGGCGTGGTAGGATCTCGTACGAAGAAGCATTCACTATATTGTTCGTGGAATAGCTATAGAAGAAAGGCTGGCCTGGCGAATTCCGCTCGCCAGGTGCCCCACGGGTTGTTCCGCGGCCAAGGAAACTGTTGGCCTATGACAAGTGGTATCAGAGCAGGAATCCCTCCAGTAAGTGAATGAGTCGGAGAATCGAACTTCTCGCTCTAGTGCGTCGAACTGATAAGTGCCCGGTCCGGTCCTAGTGGGCGGAAAGTGAATGACCGGGGCAAAAGATGCTCAAATGAAGCTGGGCTCTCTGCTCCTAGGATGGCAATGGTACTAGGACAAGTCGGTTCCTCGCCGAGCTGATAGGGAGTTGGAGAAGAACCAAACCCTTGCCGAATAGGGATAACGTTCTTGGATCGATCGGTTAATTCGAAAAAGAGGTCTACTGCCACGTTTTCAACAAGGAAAGAACCTCCATTTGGTTTGCTGGGGGTCAACGAAGCTGTGTAGGCAAAAATGGTGCTGCCAAAAGATGCGGTTGGCGAAAAATGCCACACTTGCCAAAAGAAAGCACAGGTGACCGAGAAGGGCCGAGCAGCGGAGATCAAAAGAGGCTATCGATGGAGCAAAACCTGTTTTGTTGGGTGAGCGTGACCATTCGATGTGAAATCCCAAAAGTGGCACATCAATGGTTAAGTGACGCAAGGAAGCGATAGAACATATCGCAACGAGGGCATTGCGAATTGAGTGGGGGAGAATGTCACGGTCCGTGAATCCTCCCGTACTCGTGACACTTGTGAGTGGTGCTTGGGGTTATCGAGTGAAGAGTGAGGAAGCAAAAGGGATGGACACAACTGGTCTGTGGGAGTGACGTCAGGACGGTTGGTGCTAAGAGTTCTAGGATAGAAGGATTATATCACTTAGGAGCTTTGAAGGCGGGGTTGGCCTCCCGTGCACAAACTGGTCGGGAGCTGATGCCGCTCTCCTGACGAGGCCATGGCAGGCCGAAACCAGTTGTTGAACCTAAAGAGATCTGCTATCTCACTCGATGGACTAGACGCCTGAGCGAAGCTGAGCGTGGTAGGATCTCGTATGAAGAAGCATTCATTGTATTGTTTGTGGAACAGCTATAGAAGAACGGCTGGCCTGGCGAATTCCGCTCGCCAGGCGCCACACAGGTCGTTTCGCGGCCAAGGAAACTATCGGCCCATGACACAAGAATATAGGATCAAAACGACCTGAAAATGACTAAAAAAACCACCTATTTGGTGGCTGAATAACTGAAGAGATGTCCAAATCCCAAACAGCCTATGAACATTACAAATGCACTCCCTAAAATCTTCCCACTCCCAGATGACTCACATCACAAAAACAATCGGGAGCTCAAGACTAACATCCTAGACCATAAGACACTGAACATTATAAAAATTTTGAATCGCCAGGAACATTTTACCGACAAGACGAAGCTGCCCACTTGAGAAGAATGAAATCAAACTTATTTGGACAACTTGCTCCTCATCACGAGACCATAACACGTCCAATCATCCCCCTGGGTCCAAGTCGCTGTTTCCTTGAGCTGCTCGTCATCAGATTGCAGACAATCACCCAAGGGATCATTTAAGAATGCACGGTCTTTGAATCATAACTTTATGTTTGGCCCCAAGGCGTCAGCGAGATCACCTGTCACCGCAACTGCAGCCTTTGTGACAGACTCGTCCTTGCAATTTGTTGAATTTTCTGAACCGAATAGCAATTCATACATGAGCAAAAGGAAAATCAATAGATAATTACCTTTGCCTGTCCTCGAAGACCAACTCAATGAATTGCATGAGATGGGACGCGTATGGCAACATCACCTCAGACTTCGAATCCTTAAAGCCCTGGAGTATTCCGGAATAAGCTTCAAAATGCTACGCTTGAGCTGATAACCATATTCCATCAACTCTTCATCATCCGTGTCCATCTGGGCACAAATTTCTGCAGCTCCTTGCATCATTGGCAGTGCATAGGAGACGTATTTCTCAAAGCGATCTCCAATTGCAAGAGCAACATCACCAAAGCAGGAGAAAATGGGAGGCTTAACAGACCGGTGCAGTACCCCACTACGGAGATCATTGAGAACGAGCTCCATAATCCCATCACAAAATGGAAGCACCTTGCCATCCAAGGCACGGCAAATATCACCAACTACACCCACAGTAACTGCACAGACCTGGTATTCCTCAAAGTTCTGCAATCCCATCTCCAAATACTTGTAGAACTCCGGTATATATTTCAGAAAGTCTGCACCTGTAGCATAAGCAAGTGCACCAATAGCAAGCATAGCTTCTTCATGCACTATAGAGCTGTGGCAGGCAAAAACTCGAAGGAATAGTAACATAATCTGATCTGCATACTGTATTATTATGGGTTTTGTTTCATCAGTGTTACTTAATTTCTGAATAATGACTTGAAGAACACTGCAGAGAGAAGCCTGCAGATCACTTTGCTTTTCTCTATCATCGAATGACACGATTTGGAGCTCAAATGTCTATGCCAACTTATTCATGATGGCAGGAAGGAGTTGCGCTATAATTTGAGATGCTTCAGCAATATTGTTGTTACTGATCAAACAATAAACAAGAAATAGAAAACCATAAGCTATAGATTTTGAATAAGGAAGAGAAGCACCGAGAAAACAAAACACAAACTTGCATACATCTGTTCTCTAAGGAAACTGTCAAGTACAGGACAGTTTAAACAAGAACAATAACTGCTTACAAACCACACACACGTGCAGCATATAACTGCATCTAAACGTGCTAATTCACTTCCTAAATAACGAAAATACCAGCTGCATAATATAACCAACTCATAAAGAAAAATAAACCATAAGAAGAAAATAGAACAGAGGAACATCGGTAGAAAAACCAGCAGCACCGAGACATTATAATCCAACAAACTCCTCCTTGGATCGAGTTGCTGCTGCATACTCCAATTTTCTTTCTTAATACTTCAAATCTTCCAGCTTGAAGTGGTTTTGTAAACATGTCTGCAAGTTGATCTTCAGATCTGCAATAAACCAGCTTAACTTCACCATTTTGTTGCACCTCACGTAGAAAGAAGAACTTAACCTTGAAATGCTTAGTTTTGCCATGAAAAACTGGATTCTCGAGATATTGCTAGAGCAGCTTGATTATCCACATTGATTTCGATACAGCCACTGAAATTCAACCATAAATCTTCCATTATCTTCTTCAGCCACAAAGCTTGATTTGCAGCTGCGAGCTGCTATAAATTCTGCTTCTGCAGTAGATTGAGCTACAATTTCTTGTTTTTTAGAACACCAAGAGGAACAAGCTAATCCAAAACTGAAACAATATCCAGATGTACTCTTCATATCATCCATTGAGCCAGCCCAATCACTATCAGAAAAACCTTGTAAATTGAATTCTTGACCCCTCTGAAACTTCACACCAAAGAACAAGGTTCCTTTTAGATACCTCAAGATCCTCTTTGCTGCAATCAAATGAAGCTTACTTGGATCACTCATAAATCTGGATAGAACACTTACAGCAAATAGAATGTCAGGTCTGGTTGCTGTAAGGTACATGAGACACCCTATCAGACTTCTATACATCAAGGCATCCACAGCATCTGTTCCATCAACCTTCTGCAACTTCTCTTTAGCTGCCATTGGTGTACTAACACTTCGACAGTCTTCCATATGAAACTTCTTTAGAATTTCCTTCAAATATTTCCTCTGGCAAATGAAGATTTCATATGGACTTTGCTTAACTTCTAGACCTAAGAAATAAGCCATTTTTCCTAAGTCTGTCATCTCAAAACTTGCAAACAAACCTTGCTTAACATTTTCTATCAGTTCTGCATCATTTCCTGTCACTAGTAAATCATCCACATAGAGTGACAGAACTACCACACTTTGATTTACTTTCTTGATATAAAGAGTGAACTCACTTAAGCTTTTTGCAAAACCAAAATCCTGTAAATATCGATCTATTTTTCCATACCAGGCTCTTGGAGCTTGTTTCAGTCCATATAGAGCTTTGCGCAATCTATATACACTTTCCTCTTGCCCTTTAATACCGAAACCTTCAGGTTGTTCAACAAAAATTTCATCTTCAAGCTCTCCATTTAGGAATGCAGACTTGACATCTAACTGAAAGATAGTCCATCCCTTCTCTGCTGCAATAGCTAACAGAAGCCTTATTGTGTCCAGCCTTGCAACTGGAGCAAAAGTTTCAGAATAATCTACTCCCCATATTTGAGCATAGCCTTTCACAACCAGTCTTGCTTTATACTTATTGACCGAACCATCGGGATTGAGCTTTGTCTTAAACACCCACTTAACTCCAATCACATTCTTGTCTAGTGGCCTGTCTACTAATTCCCAAGTCTGATTTTTCTGAATCATTGCTATCTCCTCCTGCATTGCTGCAATCCACTTCTGATCTTCCTTGGCTTATGCAAAGTTGGATGGTTCGAGCACTGCCACATTACTTCTTTCATAGATCTCGACAAGTGACCTTGTGCCTCTCACGGGTTGATCATCTATACTCTCTTCCATTTCCTCTCGTAATTCCATTAGTCTCCACATCTGTTTCAAGCTGTCTTTCGAAGTGCTTCAATTACGTGATCCTTCCATCTATCCAATTCCATTCATCTTCCTCTAAAAACATGACATCTCTCGCTCACGCTTATTTTCCCTGTCATGGGATAGAAAATTCTGTAAGCTCTTGATTGAAGACTATATCCAACAAAGATCCCAATCTCTGCCTTTTTATCAAGTTTGTCCCTCTTAACATCAGGAACATGAGTGTAACACAAACATCCAAAAACCTTCAAGTTTTTCACGAAGGTTTAATATCTTGCCAGCCTTCGAGAGGTGTTAATTTCTCTAAGGCTTTTGTAGGCAATCTATTTAATAGAAATACAGCGGTATTGGCCGCCTCGGCCCCCGAACCTCTTAGGCAAATTCTTCTCTTGCATCATACATCGGCCATCTCCATAATACTTCTTCTTTCTCTCACCGACCCCATTCTCGTTGAGGTGAGTAAGGAGCTGTAAATTGCTGCACAATTCCTCGCTTGCTCACAAATCGCTTAAATTTATTAGTCCGTATACTCAATCCATTGTCGACCCGAGAGCTTTAATTTTCTTCCCACTTTGATTCTCAACTAAAGCTTTAAACTTCATAAATGCATTAGCTACTTCAGTCTTAGCTCGCAGAAAATAGATCCAGCTCATCCTAGTTAAATCATCAGTAAAGGTAATAAAATACCTGCTTCCATTGAGAGAGGGTTCAGACATAGGTCCACATACATCAGTGTGAACTAGTTCCAGCTTTTGACATATTATCGAGACTCCTCCTTTGAAGGGAAATCTAGCTTGTTTGCCAAGAAGACAGGTCCTGCATTGTGGAAGTTCTTCCTCCAAGCTTGGCAAGTCATCTACCAAGCCATTTTTCTGCATAAACAACATACTCCTCCTGTGAACATGCCCAAGTCTTTTATGCCATAGCTCTGTATTTTCTTCTTTGCATTTCAAAGCCATCTGTTGCATCTCATGTGGCTTGAACATAAAACTTTTATCCCTCATTGGAATTCTCAAGACTTCTTTGCTTTGTCATTTTTAATGAGACATTCCCTTCCTTCGAACTTCACTTTATAGCCCTTCTCCACTAACCGACCAACACTTAACAGATTTTGGTCAATATTTGGCACAAAGAGAACATCCCTGATTAGCTTTACCTCCTGGTTTCCTTCAATAGCAACTACACCTTTACCTTGCACTTCAATATGCTGTCCATGGCCAATTCTGACTCTGGACCTTACTATCTTGTTTATGTTCCTGAATAGCTTTAAGTTACCGCCATGTGATTGGTACACCACTATCTACCAGCCATGTATTATTTTCGACGAAGATTCACCAAATGAAGCTACAAACAGTGCTCTTCATCAACTTCATTTACTACCACTTGTGCTTCTCCTACTTGCTGATAAGTTTTCCCTTTGCAAATAGCTTCCATGTGACCCAACTTGTGGCATCTTCTGCACCTAGCATCTCGGCTTTCTCCAAAGATCTTAAAGAGACGATGATTGGTTCCACCACAATCGACATGGCCTTTTATTATTTTTCCATTTGCTAGATCCACCAAGTTCCCTTCTTTTGGTAAAAACCTCGAATCGGCAACATTTCCTCTAAACTGAATCCATTTCTTCCCTTTGCCTCCATCATTTTGCTTTACTTTGGCTTGCAATGCCCCCTCTACATGTTCTTCTCTCCTCATTAGTCTTCTATGTTCCTGTGCCTGCAAAGCATTCAACAACTCTGCAAGTTTTATATCAGCCAAGTCCCTTGTGTTTTCTAGAGAAGCTATAGTAGCTTCGAATTTTTATAGAAGAGACACCAGGATCTTCTGAACAAGCCTATCATCCTTCAAGTCAGTCCCCAAAACTCTGATTTTATCAGCTATCCCCACTAGCCTATCATAGTATTCCTTCACTGACTCAGACTCTTTCATCTGCTGTCTCTCAAATTCTCTCAAGAGATTCAGCACCTTCATACCTCTTATCTTCTCATCTCCTTCATATTCTCCCTTCAAGAAGTCCCATATGGCCTTTGCAGAGTCACACTTCATAATTCTGGTAAAGATGGTAGGCGAGACAGCAGCATACAGACAAGATTTTGCCTTGGCTTTTCTTGTGGTTCTCTCTTTATGAAGTTTGATTTGATTCATGGTCGGATTATTTGGAAGTGGAGCAACTTCATAATCATCCTCCACAGCTTCCCACAGATCATGACCCTCCAAAAATGCTGTCATCCTAACAGCCCATGCTTGATAATTCTCTCCAAGAAAACTGGAGAAGCCATCGCAAGAAACCACTTGACCCTGTCTCCATCACCCTTAACTTCTTTACACTTCGATACTTGCTTCACTTCACAGTCCCTCAAGATCATTCATGCTCTGATACCACTGTTGTTACTAATCAAACAGTAAACAAGAAATAGAAAACCAGAAGCTATAGATTTCGAATAAGGAAGAGAAGCACCGAGAAAACAGAACACAAACTTGCATACATCTGTTCTCTAAGGAAACTGTCAAGTACAGGACAGTTTAAACAAGAACAATAACTGCTTACAAACCACACACACGTGCAGCATATAACTGCATCTAAACGTGCTAATTCACTTCCTAAATAACGAAAATACCAGCTGCATAATATAACCAACTCATAAAGAAAAATAGACCATAAGAAGAAAACAGAATAGAGGAACATCAGTAGAAAAACCAGCAGCACTGAGACATTATAATCCAACAAATATTGGCGCACCTAACTACCTCATTGATAGTTTCATATGCAGAGGTCCTGAGCTTGGAGTCACCACTATCTGTGCGATCAGCAGCTGCAACAAGATATGTCATGATGTCTGGAAGGTATGGTGAGAGAAGTGAAGCACTTGTTCCAGCATCTTCAAACCCCTGGGCAAGGTAATAAACTGCCCCACAAACCTTCTCTGCAATATTGGGCACATCCTGTATGCTCCCCAATAGTACTTTAACAACCCTTGGGAGGTTTCCAGGAGAGAGTACTGAAAATCCATTGGCTGGACAACGCAACAACTCAAAAACGCGTGTGAGTGTCCATGCGGTTGTATCGCGGACATGATTGTTCTCATCCTTCATCAGATTAAGAAGGAAATCTAAACCTGCATTAACCAAAGGAGAGAGTTTCTCAAATGTTGGCCCGTCAAGGATTGAACCAAGAGCATATGTGGCAGCTTCACGACTATGCCAATCCGGCTTCCTTATATTATCCTCCACAAAAGGCATCACAAGGGGAACAATAGGATCTCCTACAGTTCTAGAAACAAGACCAAGACAAGTTCCACCGGCCATAGAATATTCCAAATGCTATCATCCTGATCCTGATCCTCTTCCTGCTTTAGCAAAGTCTCCAGCAGCATGGGAACTAAAGCAGGCAGAGCTTTCTCAATGAACCGTGAATGAGGAGACCCAGAATCTGCACTTTCAGAACTCTCAAACTCTTGAAGCTCTATTTCTTCGTCGCAAATAGAGCTCCAAAACTCCACAGCTTGAAGGGCAACAAATTCCTGCCAGTTGTCCTCAGTTGATAGAAGATTGAAGACAAACAGTAAACGCTTTCATCCCCACAAATTACTTAATGACTTGAGGACTGTTTTGACTTCTTGCTTCGTTTGTAGGCCATGCACAAGAATCTTGGTATAGAATTAGATGATCCAAATCTCTACTCCAATATAAAAATGACAAATTATGCTGGCAGATAAATATGAAATTTTTTAGGGTGGTAATTAATTGAGAAAGTTGGAAGTTGACTGGAATTTTCATCTTTTCAACAGGATATACCTGCCATTTAAGAAGAAACCATGAGAAAGACCTATTCCCAGAATTTTGAGGGTTGAGGACTCTTTTGGCTTCTTTCTTTGTTGGTAGGCCATGGAATGGGGGATTTGCACGCTTTTGCCTACAATATTTTGTGTTTCTTCTTGGACACTAGTTCTTAACTCATACACGCAATTCGTATAATTATTATATGCATAATATATTCAATTTGTGGGATGTTAGGTGATGCCTCCCATCAAAGAATTAATATGATTTAGAGCAGTTAAATTATCAATTTAAAATTTTCAATCAATGTGGCTCCAACTGGATATTATAAAGGTCTTGAAATTCTAGATTCTTTCTTAATGTTATCCTCAGGTTAAAGCCCCCATCTGTTTAATGGAAAATGAATTATTTGAAAATCATTTTTTTCTAAAAATGATTGCCTATATTACTTAAAATAATTAGTTAATAAAAAAAAATTCATTGTCGACGGCAATTCATGTATAAACATTTTCATAGACAATGATAATACTTTTCGTTTATTTGTTCGTAAGCCATACTAAAAATAATTTTTAAGAAAATGTTTTCCAAATTATTCATTTTTTGTGAAATAAATGCACTCTAAAGGTATCATATATCTATTGCGCATCCAAATGTGTCACAGTTTTGCATCTAGCCAATAGGTGGTTCGAAAGTACAAAATGCATAATGTTATTTTTGACCCTGAGGAGCTCTTCGGCCCTTTTATATCGACCCTATCATCTTGTGGAGTTTTGAGAGGCCCAAGTTAGGGTAAAGGCCCCGGTTAAAGGCCCAATCTTCAAATAAATCATGTTCTTGCTGAATGCGAAAATCTAGATGCAAACCATCTAAAAGAACATAACATAAATGAAACTCCATCTCAGTCTATGCAATTCAAATATGTATTTATAATTGGTTTTGCACGAAAGCTTTTTTACTTTATACTAATATTTTTTTCGAAACAACTTCTAAACCTTAAAATTTGACACAATAATTTCATGAAAATCCATCTCTATCTTAAGATGACAATTACTATTAGTCTATTAATAGTACTAATGAGAAATTAATCACCATAATAATGTATATAAACAACCATGTGACCATTTTCAGTCACAACGACATGACTAATACACAATAAACGTCATTTAAGTTTCTTTCTTTCTTTCTTTCAAAAAGATGACATTAATAAATAATACCCACTAGTTGTGATCGTTTTTATTAGTCTTTAGTAAAAAAGAAAAAAAAGAATTCTTATTTGAGATGTAACATCCAAAAGTTTTTATGTACGGTAATGATATCTTCAGACTTGTCAATATTGAGAATAGACACTGGTTTGCTTGTTACATATTAATTTTGTAGATACTTTGGTAACCTAACAAATTTTTTATGATGAGAATCTTATAATTGAATCAATTGGCAGTTTTTCATTTGTGTTTTTCTTCCTATTCTCCCTAAATATTTAACCCCTCACATGTTTTACTCTTAAAGATATGGAACTTGGTAGTGATGAGGTCATGCATTGCCTTATGAAACTTGACCTCAGTTCATTAATGCTTGGAATGATTATTGCTCGCACTTGGCCTAATGAAATGAAGCCTTCTATCCTTCACATAAATATCTCTTCTCTTGACTTATGATATCAAGCCATTTGCACCCAAGCTATTAGCATCCCGGGGGTGGGCACATGAGTCAATTTCATTGTAGCACTACCCTCTATACTTATTGTTCTAATTCTAAGACAATTAATGCCTTAACCATGGTTAAATCAATTCAACTATGTTCTTCCTTGTTTTAGTTGATTTGGGTTGAGGGGGGACTTTTCAAAGAACACAAGCCCCACTTCATTAATTTTACTCGTCAACTCATTTCTTCAACTTACGTCCTCAAAACCATGAGTAAAAGCCAAGGCCCCACACCCGTATTATAAAAGTTTCTGTCTCAATCTTTCGAGTTGGACAATATGACTAAAGCCTTAAATTGCCTAATCTTTTTTAAGATAAGTGAAAACTCTAGGGAATAAGTTAAGTTAAGCTACTTAGTACTCTTGATATGGTTGATAAATGTAAATTTTGACTAAATTTTTTGATGTAAAGTGCCATTAGGTTCCAATAATGGTATGTTGAGTTGTTATGTTTCCTTGATTTGTACTGATGAGTTTGTTATGCTCTTTTTTTTTTATTCGGTACTACTCTACTCTTACTTTAATTCTCACTCTCAAACTTTTGTCATGTCTCATTACAGAACGTGAAAGTCAAATCCCATGCCTAAAGTTAAATCGTCCACATCCCAACCTCCTAAGAAGATGGGGATTCGAACCCCCTACATCTCCCTTCCTATGTGGAAATGATGGCTACTTACAAACCCCAATGGTTTATGCTCCTTGATTTGTATTGACAAGTTATATATTTTGGGAGTAAATAAGTTAATTCCAAGAGAAATTAGTAGTACGTTGATGGAAAAGTGTGAAAAGAATTAAAGAAAACTTAGTAGACTAAGTGTGGAAAAGGGTGAAGATGTCGACTAGGAGGAGTCGAGGCTGGTTTTATAAACTTTGCTTAAATTGTCTTATGAAGGCCATAGTGAGAAACAAAAGAAGGAGGGGAAAAAGTTTAAAAATTAATTAAAAAATCAAAAGTATCTGTCGACGTCAACACTACCCGCATAACATAGGACAACCAATGTCCACACTAGCAATTTTCGACCAAAATTAGTCAGATCGATTGAATTGGCACAAATGTAAAAAGTTTAAAACTCAATTAGCAAAAAAATAAAATGTTTATAGCAGAATTAACGCAATGACAATAGATTTGTGAATTTTTTGGTAGAACCAATTCCCAAGTAGAAAATATAAAAATTATACAAATTTATGACTTGGTCAAATTGTTGTGTTGTTTCTTCATGCTGAAATCCATGATTCTATTCTCGATGTAAAAGTATTTTTTTTTCTTTTAAAAGAGTCTTTAAAATCGAAAACCAAACTGGTGAAATTGAGAACCGGACCGATTCTCCCTAAAACCGAAGTTGAACCCGTAGGTCCGGTCCAATACGATTTGAATTCCAAATAGAGCTTGATTTAGTGCACATCCCTACTAAATTGCAAAGATTCTACTACCATTACAGGGAATTCACTTGGAAAATGTTTAAGCTATGATGCTAACGTGGTCATGTCATGCTATGGAAAAACCCGATATTTCCAAAAGCAAGCTTTACTTAAAGCTGCGGAATGGGGGTTCGAATTTATTCAAAGAGGCTTGCGGAATTAAAAGGCAGCTAAAGTAGGAACTATTGTCCTTCTTTAGGACGATGTCCAAGAACTGTCGCGTGCTCCTGTCGCTTTCGAAGTTCCCATCGCATTGACTTTTGCGTAAAGCTTGCTCATTAATGACGAGCAACATGGTGGGCATAAGATACCTATTAAATATATTCAATTTAAAGATTTTTTTTTCTTTCCATGCCATTTACTATATATGATATAGCAAAAAAATAGAACGACAAATTTGAAATTTATTTTAGATTGCTTGATAAGTATTATCTTGAGCACTCCCACGGTGGAGTTGCAGCAAGTTCATCTCGTGGGTAATTGATGTTTCGTCGATGTCTTAAACTAAACATTATAGCGGAGGATAGGGCATGTTTCAATCTCATTTGAAACCCTTTTCTATGAGAAAAATACAAGGCTCATGAATTTATTATGTTAAAGTGATACAAAATCATTTTTCAACTTTACTTCTAAAAACCTGTAATTATCATCCTCATTTTTTACAATGAATTTCAAGTTGCATCATCTAGACATGATTAACCAAGTCGCCATTTTATTTCCCAAACAACCTTTTACGACGTTAGCGTTGGGCTGTCTCGAGTAGTGGCAGCAAAACGCTGTGGGGGTGGCTCTCAATTGTCATCGTGCCGTATTGCTATGTGTGGGAAGAGAGAAAGGGTTGGAAAAGAAGAGTGGGAAAATAGGTTTTTAAGTTGGGAAGATGCAAAACGGAAATTTTGAAATCCGACTAGATATTTCATATGAAGAGTATAATTGATGATAATTTTTGTAAGGGCTAATAATACCAAGAATCCCCATCTCATATATCTGCGCTACATTTACTTTAAATTAATTTTTGTGTTCCAAAAACTCTCAAATTAATACTCATACTATATTTATTACAAACTAAATTTTAGGTAACAAAAAATCCCAAATTAGTACACTCATTGCCACATATATCCAAATTGATATGTACACATTATATTTACCTCAAATTATGATAAATTTGGGATTTTTTTAGGTAAATGTGGTCCGAATGCATTAGTTTAAAATAATATGAAACGGTTGTACTCGTTTGAAATTTTTTGTAATATAAAACTTAAATTGTGATTAATATCATGTCAGTATCATGATATAAATATACTCATTTAAATTTTTTGTGATATTAACCTGTCCCGTAATTATGTAACTTATCCGTTCAGCGCTGCTTCAGCCGCAAGTGGGAAGGGACGCGCTAATGATATTCTGACAACTGACAACTCAGTGGACGCTGACAAGTCTCCTCCCATCATCATTCAGTCTGGTCAAATGGCTCGTCTTGAAAGAAAAAAGAATATTCGAGAAAATAAAAAAAAGAAATATATAGAGAGGTTCCATTATTTAGATGTGAATCGTACTTCCTTCTTAAAAAATAGGATGTGTACCTACTACAATAAGGGAAACTTCCCCGAAAGGAACTTTATTAAATTAATCCCCCTTTTTTTTCGGATGCAAAATACATAATCAAATCAAAAAATGAATTTTCGGGAGAATAGTATTTATCATGCCATGTTGATTGTGTTAGTAACATTATAAGAACCGTGACTTTTTGAACTAAATACGGCATTTATCGATTGGAGTTTATTATTTGTACAGTTCTATTATTTAATCCGTTTCATGCGATCTCTTTTTCCCTTTTACTCTATCCTCGTGTTTGGTGCTACACCATCCATATATATATATCCTAATTTGCTTACCCTTTTCTCTTGTAGTATGAAAGGGACCCGAGGAAATAACCCCATCTTTTACAAATTGACAAACGAAGTTCGTGGTCCATAACGAAGCACAACCATTCAACAAGATGAGAACATTGCTCACGCTGTTTGTACTTAAGTTCTCTTAACAAAACAACAATAAAGTCAATGACAAGCTATTTCGCATTCAAACTTGGATATTAAAGGACAGGAAAAATTCGAATTCAAGACCTCTCGCTTCCTTTCTATCGTACATCATTA